>JAODAL010048041.1:0-29350 GCA_025379985.1 Phyllomedusa bahiana | reverse complement strand
TCACAATCCCCCCCGCCCACCCCATACCTGCAAACCCCAAAACCCCCCACCTCCATCCTGCAAATCCCCCCCGCCCCCCCATCCTGCACAATCCCCCGCCCACCTATACCTGCCAATCCCCCCACCCACCTCAATACCTGCACAATCCCCACCCCCCACCTCCATACCTGCACAAACCCCCACCGTGGAAACCCTATACCTGCAAAATCCCCCACCCCCTCCATCCCTGCCAATCCCCCCCCCCACATACCTGCACAATCCCCAAACCCCCCCCTTTTATCCTGCAAACCCCCACCACCCTCTCCATACCTGCAAATCCCCCCGCCACCTCCAACCTGCAAAACCCCCACCCCCACCCCCCATCCCTGAAACCCCAAACCCATCTCCCTACCTCACAACCCCCCACCCACCCCAACCCTGCACAATCCCCACCTCCATACCTGCACAATCCCCACCGCCCACCCTCATACCTGCACAATCCCCACCGCCCATCTCCATACCTGCACAATCCCCACCGCCCACCCTCATACCTGCACAATCCCCACCCGCCACCAAACCAGCACAATACCCACCCCCCAACCTCCATACCTGCACAATCCCCCACCCCACCCCTTTCCATATCCTGAAACCCCCAACCCCTTCCCTTCCATTACCTGAAAAATCCCACCCCCCCCCCCCATACCCACAACCCCCACCGCCCACCTCCATACCTGCACAATCCCCACCTCCATACCTGCACAATCCCCAGTGCTGGCACCTATACCTGCACAATCCCCACCACCCATCTCCATACCTGCACAATCCCCACCGCCCACCTCCTACTGCAAAATTTCCCCCCCGCCCCACCTCCAATCCCCTCCAATCCCCATGCTCACCTATACCTGCACAATCCCCACCCCCCAACCCCATCCCCTGCAAATCCCACCCCCCCCCATAACTGCACAATCCCCACCGCCCACCAACAAACCTGCACAAACCCCCCCCACCGCCCACCTCTATACCTGCACAATCCCCACCGCCCACCTCCATACCTGCACAATCCCCACCGCCCACCTCTATACCTGCACAATCCCCACCGCCCACCTCCATACCTGCACAATCCCCACCGCCCACCTCCAAAACCTGAAACAATTCCCCCCCCACCGCCCACACCCCCATCCCTGAAAACAATCCCCACCGCCCACCGCCCTACCTGCACAACCCAGGGCCCCACCTCTAAAACCCTGCAAAAATCCCCACCCCCCACCTCCATACCTGCACAATCCCCACCTCCATACCTGCACAATCCCCACCCCCCACCTCCATACCTGCACAATCCCCCCCCACCATACCTGCCCAAACCCCACCCCCCAACCTCCATACCGCATATTCCCCCACCTCCCCCCATACCTCCAAAATTTCCCCCCCAAAACCCACCTCCAACCTGCCCCAATCCCCCCCCTCCAAAACCTGCCCAATCCCCAACCGCCCACCTCCAACCTGCAAAAATCCCCACCTCCAACCGGCAAAAAACCCCCACCACCCATCTCCATACCTACACAATCCCCCCCCGCTCCCCCTCCATACCTGCACAAACCCCCCCGGCCCACCCAAAAAAACCCTGCCCCAATCCCCCCCGCCCACCTCCATACCTGCACAATCCCCACCGCCCACCTCCATACCTGCACAATCCCCACCGCCCACCTCCATACCTGCACAATCCCCACCGCCCACCTCCATACCTGCACAATCCCCACCTCCATACCTGCACAATCCCCACCGCCCACCTCCATACCTGCACAATCCCCACCGCCCACCTCCATACCTGCACAATCCCCACCGCCCACCTCCATACCTGCACAATCCCCACCACCCACCTCCAGATCTGCACAATCCCCACCGCCAACCTCTATAACTGCACAATCCCCACCGCCCACCTCCATACCTGCAAAATCCCCCCCCCGCCCCCCCCCCCCTCCATAACTGCAAAATCCCCACCGCCCACCTCCATACCGGAAAATTCCCACCCGCCCACCCCATACCTGCACAGCCCCACCCCCCCCCCTCCACAATCCCCACCGCCCACCTCCATACCTGCACAATCCCCACCGCCCACCTCCATACCTGCACAATCCCCACCGCCCACCTCCATACCTGCACAATCCCCACCGCCCACCTCCATACCTGCACAATCCCCACCGCCCACCTCCATACCTGCACAATCCCCACTGATCACCTCCATAATCCCCACCGCCCACCTCCATACCTGCACAATCCCCACCGCCCACCTCCATACCTGCACAATCCCCACCGCCCACCTCCATACCTGCACAATCCCCACCACCCTCCATACCTGCACAATCCCCACCCCTCACCTCCAAAAACCTGAAACATCCCCACCGCCTACCTCCTTTACCTGCACAATTCCCCCCAACCGCCCACCCCCCAAAACCACACAATCCCCACCACCCTCCATACCTGCACAATCCCCACCCCTCACCTCCATACCTGCACAATCCCCACCCCTCACCTCCATAATCCCCACCGCTGGCACCTATACCTCCACAACCCCTTTTTCCCTGTGCTCCACCGGTTTTAAATTTCCCTTTTCGTCTCATACGGGGAAAAAATTTTTTTTTTTTTTAACTGTAATTTTTTTTAAAAGGGATTTTAAAATAAATGACGGGACAGAAATGACATACAAAAAGGGGGTTAAAAATCGAATACAATGTGATGGGGAAAAAGTATACATGGGGGGCAGTAAAATAAAGGGGACTTTTCCATCTGGCCCACAAGAATATCATTTCTTTACAAAAAACCCAAAACGGGAGGCTAATACATATCTTTGACCCTAAATTGCTTCAAAAAGGGATCGTACAAACCCTTTAAAAAACAAAGGAAAAGGGGGGCCGGAAAAATGGGAATAAAGGGGGGGGAAGGAGAAAATAACTCGTACGGGGAGGGGGGTCAGCTCAAATTTACGTTTCATATGCCTGGGGGACCTCCAAACCCGCTCCAGAACACCGGGGATAACAAGACAACCCCCCCATCCCCTCCCAAACCCAAAGGATAATCTCTTGTGGTCCATATTAAAAAAGGGGTTTTTTTTTTTTTTTTTTTTTTTTTAAATGAAAGGGGCGAAATAGTTAAGGGTACCCACCCCCGGGGGTTCGGGCCCCCTGAGAAGCCCAAAAAAGATTTCCCCCCGGTGCTCAAACCCCCGGGGTTTATTACTTTAACCCTTTTTTCCCATTTTCCTCTAAATAACCCAATGCATTAGTTATAGTGCTTTCCTAGAGTGGAAAACAAGTATGTAACATAAGAGCGACATACCACTGTACCTAGATGGATGTCCCCTGCGCACAGTAAAAGCATACAGATTTTTCAGAGGAAAAAAAATCATATAGACAGAACACATGCCCATAGATTAAACGTGGAGAATGGGACCTATCATAGGGGGTCCCCAAACAAACCCGGGGTTTTCAAAAATATTTTTAAAAAGTGACCCGTAAAATTTAAAGGGGAAAACAAACTCAAGAAAAACATTGAGAGGGAAAATTCCCACTAGGGGGTGTTGGGGGGTAAAGCTGAGAGAAGGATGCCTGGTCAGGGGCCCCCTTTTCTATGCTGCCATTAGGGGGGGTGGGGATTTAAAAGTATTCCCCCCGGTTTTCCCTATAAAATTTTTGAATTTATCTATCCTTCACTAATAAACCTTGGGGGTAAATTTCCCTCTCCCCGAATGTCTTTCCCCCTCGGCTTTATCAAATTTGGGCCCTTTTAGGGGGCTCTTTACACTTCCCCGCTTCTTAATAAAATTTGGGTTTCCGTCCAAAAGATGCAGCAATAGGGTATTTTGGGGGCGTCGCAAAAACCAAACAGAAAGAAAAATTTTGTAGGTAGACCCAGGGGGGTGCGGGGGGTGGTTTATTCCCACAACAAATCTGGATCAAAAATTGGACTGGGTTTTTCCCAAAAAGGTTTTTTTTAGGGAAATCCCCCAAAAAAAATGGGGCCCAAAAAATCCCCTTTCGTCGCCCTACAAAACCCCCAACATAAGTCAGAGACACTAGGGGAAAAAGTGGTCAAAAAAGTCGGAGTATTGGGACCAAAAGCATCAAACAGCTTGTATTGGTTTTTTTTTTAGGAGACCAAAGGAAGACTTGGGGCCCCCTGGGGCCAAATTGTTTTTTTCCGGGGTCCCATAGGGGGGGCTCCCCAAAAAAGCTTTTTCCCCTTTTCCCCCATGTAAGGGGTGGGGGGGGTTTGGGGGAGGGTCCCGGTGGGCACCAAAATTTGATATAAATTTATGGGAAAACCCGACCACTCGGAAGAATTTGTTCGGCATATTTTTCACAAAGCTGGTGGGGATCCCGGGTCAGCTTGGAGGACAGGATCTTGTAAGAAATGGGGTAATTTTGCAATAGGAGTATAAGGCGGGTGGTTAAACCCTTAAAAAATTTTTTTTCCCCTAGGGGTTTTTAAAAGGCCGGTTCCTCCTCGGGGCCTGTTGTCCCCCAAATATCCGCCACTTAAATAGTTTTACTATCAAACCACGGTTTCCCTGGGGAAGTTTCAAGGGGTTTTCAGGGAAACAGTGGGTTTTGGGAAAAAAAACAATGTTTATAAAGGGGAGTATTTTCGAAATGAGGTTAAATTTTTTATACAAAAATTTTTCCCCACCCCTTTCCCCGTCAAGCCATTGGGCCCACAATGGCTTGCCAAAAAAGGTTGTGCAATTTTAACCACAGAGCGAGTTTTGCTAGGAAACGGGGCTAACCCCCAACTTCCCAACCTGTCCATCTGGAGGAAGCCCTATAGCGATGACCAAGCAGGGGTTCCCCTCGCAAATGCGCTGGGCCCAAATAATATTTTTGTATTTCGGTAAAAAGAGCCCCCCCAGTTTTTGGGGGCAAGCAAAGGGCTGACTTTGGAAAAAACGGTTCTGGCCCCCCCGGGGCCCCAAAATACAAACGCATGAAGGCGGCCTGCATGAGCTTTAAGTCCCGAGTGGGATCGGCACAGGCAACGTCTCAAACAGGTACATCAGCTTTGGGAGAGCCGTCATTTTAATCGCTGCTATTCTGCCTAGGAGTAATTGGTAGGGCGTGCCATTTACTCAGTAGTCGGTGCAACCTCCAAAAATTTGTCAGGATAGTTTATGTGAAACAGCAGGGCAAAATGTTGGAGTCAAATTTATCCCCAGGTATTTTAAGGATCTCTGTTTCCAATTAAAACAAAAGTTCGATCTGTACAGATCCAACTGAGCGGTAGGGATGTTTAAGGGTAAAGCCTCTGTCTTAGACAGTTCACTTTGTAGCCCGAGAAAAGGCCGAAATGGCGCAAGAGTGATTGCAAATTGGGAAAGTGGGATGTAAGTTGGTTAGAGTCAGGAGTAAAGTCGTCCGCGTATAAGGAACTTTAAATCTCTGTCACGGACTCGGATACCCGTGATTTCGGGTTATTTCAATGGCCGCACCCAATGTTCGATACACAGGACAAAGATCATCGGGAAAAGGGACACCCTGCCTCGTGCCATTTTTAAGCTTGATCGGGGGGGAATCGGCGTGTGGGAGTCGAATAGCTGCAGAGGGGCAGGAGTACAGCGAACCAATAGCTTGCATAAATGGGCCTCGAAAGCCGAATACCTTCAGTACTTGGGAAACATAAACTTCCAAATTTTTAGGCGATCGAAACGCCTTTTCCGCGTCCAAGCTGAGCAGTAAAGCCGGCCCTCCCTTTCCTATGCGCTATCTCGATTAGGTCTACGCCCGCCTAGTGTTATCACCCCTTGCCTCCCCTGTAACAAAACCCACCTGGCCCTTTGTTAATTAATCCCGGCAAGCAGACTGTCACGGCCCCTCCTGCTCCCCGCCCGGGGGCCGCGGCGCACCCGTACCCCCTGCCGGGTGCCCACCGGGGTCGGGTGCCGCCGCTGGCCGTGGGACGAGCCGAGGGGCTGCAACTGCCAGGGACTCACCTAACCTCGCTCCTGTGCCGTCCGCGTCCTCTGCCGGCCGGGGCGCGCGTGCCTGTGTCCTAAGTGTATTCTCGCCTTTCCGTGTACCAGACCTCTTGCTACGTTTCTCGACTCCGAACCTCTGCCGCCTGCCCCGACCTTCCTGCCTGTCCACGACCCACGAACCTTTGCCGCCTGTTCCTGACCTGCTGCCTGCCCACGACTACGATTCTCGGACTACGATTCTGCACCACGCTGCACCTCGGCTGCCACCGCAAGCAAGTCACGTCAGGGGGACGACCTGGTAGCCTCACGCCGCAGCAAGTCCATCCCGCTTTGCGGGGGGCCCTCTGGTGAAAACCGGGGGCACTTAGATTCCGTTCCCGGGCGGGGCTTAACTACCGTAGCTTGCGGTGGGCCGGCGGATCCTCTACCCACCCTTTTTACAGTTAGATCCAGCCATGGATCCCGCCAAGGTGCCCCTCCCCAAGCATCAGGGATCTCACGCCCGATTGTTGCCCAGAAATCGCAAAAATCGACAACAAGGTCAGCATTGGCCAGCTCACCAAACCATGATGCGTCAGCTTCTTGCATCCCAGCAGCAGTCTCCGCCCCCATCTGTGGCTCCGTCTACATCTACAGCCCCTTTGGCCACCGTGGGACCCAAACTTCGGCTCCCTCTACCCTCCAGCTTTGCCGGTGATCCCAAGCTCTGCCGGGTTTCGTTACTCAGTGCTCAATGCACGTGGAGCTAGGCGGACCAGTTTCCCTCAGAGAGGTCTAAGGTGGCCTTTGTTGTGAGTCTACTTTCCGGGAAGGCCCTGGCTTGGGCAACCCCCCTCGGGGACAGAGGCGACCCTGTGACTGCGGACCTACAGACCTTCCTCCAGGAATTCCGCACCGTCTTCGAGGAGCCGGCACGCGCCTCCTCCGCCGAACCCGCCCTCTTGAGCCCCGTCAGGCGAGTCTTCTGTGGGTAAACTATGCGGTTCAATTCTGTACCCTGGCTTCGGAGCTCGCATGGAACAATGCCGCCCTCTGCGCTACCTTCAAGAAGGGTCTGTCCAGCAGGGTAAAAGACGCTTTGGCAGCAAGAAAACCTCCCGTCCCCCTAAACGAATTAATACATCTAGCTACTCGTATTGATGAAAAGGTTCGCGGAGAGGCAGGGGGAGCTTCGCCAAGAAAGAGACTCTGCTCGTCCTCGTCGGCGATTCCACCTGGCTCCAGTGTTCCAGAAATTCTCCTATTCCACCTCCAAACCTCAGAGGTGGAACCGATGCAAGTGATGGGGCTCACTTAACGAGGACAAGAACTGAACCGCCGTCGGGCAGAGAAGCAAATGCCTCTACTGCGCCAGCCCGGACCACTTCCGCAAAAGACTGTCCCCTTCGTCCTCAGCGTCCCGGAAACTCTCTCACCTAGGTGCCGTGGGAGAGGCGGCCCTAGGTGCAGTTTCCTCCTCTCCACATCTGATGATCCAGTAAGGTGACTTCTGATGCTGGTCCTCGTTCCGGAGTTCTGCCTTCCTGGACTCGGGATCTCCCGGGGAACTTCATCTTGGCCTCGTTGGTAACCCGGTACCGCTTTACCTGTATCCGGGCTGGAGAAACCGCTGCTCATCTCTTCGGTCAGTGGGAGCTCCTCACTGATCCCATCCGGTACATAACCCGGCCGGGACTCTCCGGTGGGGCTCTGCATAAAGAGAAAGATTGGGTCCACGTTCTGTCCCGGGCTTCCTCGCTATCCTCTTGGGGCTTCCCGGGCTGCAAGGCCACGCCCCTACGCTCGTTTGGGAAGACGGCGAAGTCCTGCGTTGGGGCCCGGGAAAATGCCAGAACCGCTGCTTGGAGGTACCACCCCCCGGTGCCTACCATTTCCCTCCGCTCCCGGCTTGTCAAACCGTTGCCGGGCCCCTGCCGGCCGAGTACCAGGACTTTGGGGGATGTATTCTCCAAGAAGGAGGCCGATTCGCTGCCACCACATCGGCCTTACGACTGCCCTATTGACCTCCTCCCAGAAACCAGTCCTCCGCGGGGGAGGGTCTACCCACTGTCCGTGCCGGAGACAGGCCATGTCGGCCTACATTCTGGAGAATCTGCAGAAAGGATTATCCGTAAGTCCCTCCTCCCCAGCCGGAGCCGGGTTTTTTTTCGTGCAGAAGAAGGATGGTTCTCTCCGTCCGGCATAGACTATAGGGTCCTAAACAAGATCACCGTGAAAAACCGCAAACCCTTTTCCACTGATCTCGGAGCTGTTTGACCGTCTCAAGGGCTAGAGTGTTTTCCAAGTTGGATCTACGTGGGCCTACAACCTCATCAGAATTCGAGAAGGGGACAATGGAAAACGCATTAAACACACAGACGGACATTTCGAATATCTCGTGATGCCTTTTGGGCTATGCAACGCCCCGGCCGTTTTCCAGGAGTTTTGTCAATGACGTGTTCCGGGACCTGCTGTAACACCTGCGTCATTGTATACCTGGACGAAATTTTGATTTTTTCCCCTACATACTGGCCCACCGGAGACAAGTACGCCAAGTCCTGCGACGCCTGCGGACAACCGACGGGAAATGCCAAACTGGAGAAGTGTCGTTCCACCAGGCCAGTCTTCCTTTCCTGGGGTACATTGTCTCTGATCGAGGTCTTCAGATGATCCTGCGAAACTCTCAGCGATCCAACAGTGGCCCCCGCCCTGTCGGTTCCCCCCGGGCGATTCAACGTTTTTAGGATTCGCCAACTACTACCGGGAGTTTTTTCCCCACTTTTCTAAAGGTAGTGGCTCCCATTGTGGCTCTCACCCGAAGAACGCTAATCCTAGATGCTGGTCCCCATCTGCCGAGGAAGGCGTTCTCCCAATTAAAGTCTGCCTTCTCCTCCGCACCCATTTTGGTCCGTCCGATCCTGAGAGACCCTCAGCCTGGAGGTAATGCCTCTTCCGTGGGAGCAGGGGCGGGCCTGACCCAGAAAGGGGCCCCAAAGGCAAAACCGTCACATGCGGTTTCTTTTCTAAAACTTTCCCCTTTGGGGGAACGAAACTACGCCATTGGAGATCGGGGGCTGTTGGCCATAAAATTGGCCCTGGATGAGTGGCGACATCTCTTGGGGGGAGCTCGACATCCTATTGACGTTTTTTACAGACCATAAAAATCTGCAATACCTACAGACGGCTCAGCGCCTAAATCCTCGCCAGGCCCGGTGGTCTCTTTTTTTTTGTCTCGTTTTGATTTTAAGATTTCCCCTTTCGACCGGCCCCAGAAAAATATCAAAGCGATGCCCTCTCTCCCTTCTTCTGACGTTACCGGAGAGGAACCTGTGCCCAGCATACATCGCTCCCGAACGACGGTCCTCGTGGCTTTTCCCGGGGGATCTCCGCAGCGTTCCTCCAGGCAGAACCTATGTGCGCCCCGCACTCAGGAGGAGAATTCTGGGTTGGTGGCATAGCTCTCTTCTGGCCGGCCATCCCGGGATTCGAACATCCTATGCTCTCATCTCACGTCACTACTGGTGGCCAACCCGCTCCAAGACGTCAAGGACTTTGTTCTTTCCCCCACCACATGTGCCCAAAACAAGGTTCCTCGCCATAGGCCCGCTGGTCTCTTAGTCCCTCTGCCAGTTTTCCCGAATCTCCATGGTCACACATAGGCATGGACTTTATCACGGACCTCCCTCCTTTGTCGGGAAACTCGGTCCACTGGGTTGTCACTGACCGTTTTTCTAAAATGTCCCACTTTTTTGCCGCTTCCTGGTCTTCCCTTTTGCTCCCCAATTGGCAGATACTTCTACCATCACATCTTTCGTCTACATGGGTTACCACATCGTCTCCGACCGAGGCGTCAAGTTTGTCTCCAAATTCTGGCGTGCTCTGTGTTCCCGGTTGCAAATCAAGCTGGGTTTTTCTTCGCATATCATCCCAGACGAAATGACAGGGGGAGAGGGTAAACCAAAAACTTGGGAGAGTATCTACGACACTTCGTGTCCGGACGACAGGACAACTGGTCCCGAGTTGCTACCTTGGGGAGAGTCTCTTATAATCAACGGGACTCCGACTCTACTGGGCCCTTCTCCTTTCCTGGTGGGCTTTGGCCGCACCCACGCCCTCCCCTTCCCCCGGCTCCTCCTCCGAGGTCCCCGCCGTGGACAATCAGGTTCAGGTATCAAGACCCTTTGGCGAGAGACCCGACTAGCCCTACTCCAGGCTTCTGCCCTATGAAGACCCAGGCTGACAAGAAGAGGGGACCTCCCCTACGTTCCTCCAGGGGGGTAGGTGTGGCTCTCGTCTAGGGACATACGCCCAAGATTTTCCCCGTTATAAATTGGGTCCGCGTTTTCTGGACCTTTAGAATTCTGCGACAAACTGAACCCGGTGTCCTATAAACCGTCTGCCTCCATCTCTCCGGGGCCCTAAAAGCCTTTCATGTTTCCCTCCAGAAGCCTCTGGTCCTGAACCAGTTCACACACAGGGGCGCTGCTCAATCTCCGAGCTAGAATCCCCGGATGTCTTTGAAGTGAAGGACATCCGGACATGAAGATCCCTCAGGGGTAAGCGATTATTTCTTGTCGATTGGAGGGGTTTCGGCCCCGAAGAGAGGTCCTGGGAAACAGAGTCCAATATCCTGAATCCAGACCTTATCCGTAAATTCCTTCAGCCTAAAAAAGAGGGGGGAGACCTAAGGGGGGGGGGGTACTGTCACCCCCTCCTGCTCCCCGGCCCGCGGGCCGCGGGCGCACCCGTGACCCCCTGTCCGGGTGCCCTCCGGGTCGGGTGCCGCCGCTGGGCCCCGGGGTGAGCCGGGGCTGCAACTGCCAGGGACTCACCTAACCTCGCTCCTGTGCCGTTTTCCGCGTCCTCTGCCGGCCGGGGCGCGCGTGCCTGTGTCTAAGGCGCCCCCGCGCGCCGTTCTTCCGGGGATTTAAAAGGGCCAGCGCCCCGTTAATTGGCTAATTGTCTGGCGCTTCTCCTACTTAAGGTACGTCCACTAACACTCCTTGCTGGATCTTGTTGCCTCGTGCCTTAGCTAAAGCGTTCCCAAAGTGTATTCTCGCCTTTTTCCGTGTACCAGAAACCTTTTCTACGTTTCTCGACTCCGAACCTCTGCCGCCTGCCCCGACCTTTCCCGCCTGTCCACGACCACGAACCTTTGCCGCCTGTCCCTGAAACCCGCTGCCTGCCCACGACTACGATTTCCCCGGACTACGATTCGCACCACGCTGCACCTCGGCTGCCACCGCAAGCAAGTCACTTCAGGGGGGACGACCTGGTAGCCTCACGCCAGCAGCAAGTCCCATCCCGCTTTGCGCGGGGCTCTGGTGAAACCCGGGGGCTACTTAGATTCCGTTCCCTGGCGTGTCTTAACTACCATCGCTTGCGGTGGTCCGGCGGATCCACTACCCAGCCCTTACACAGTATGATAGACGATTGGCCAAAATTTTGGCAAATATTTTCATGTCAGCATTTAGAAGGGATAGCCCCATAATTAGAACATCTAGATGGGCTCTGTTGGGCTTGGGGATAAGGGTTATAAGGAGTGAAGCATGGACGGGGAATCTGGTCACCCTTCAGGAATGAATTAAATATTTCCACCAAGTAATCTTCTAATTGTGGGAGAAAGTCTGGAAGATAAGGTACGTAAATCCGTCTGGACCTGGGGATTTTTTGGAGGGTAAATTCTTGAGAGTTTCCCTAATCTCCTCTATTGTGATCGGGGCGTTGAGAGAGCGCAGGTCTGTCTCGGATAGGGAGGGGAGGTTGCAGGATGATAAAAATTCATGCAGGGCGTTCGGAGTATGTGAAAGCAAATTAGTTAGAGAGTCCGGAAGGTTGTAGAGCCTGGCATAGTAAGAGTGGAAGATCTGCGCGATCTCCTTCGGATCGTAGACGATCATACCACTACTATTCCTCAAGGAGTATGGGTTCTTTGTTGAGGCCTCCTCTCGGAGCATCTTAGCGAGCATGGTATGTGCCTTATTAGCACGGAAATAGTATCTTTGTCTGCTATACACCAACAGTTTTTCGGTTCTGGATACTTCCAGACTCCTCATCTTAGCTCGGAGCTCTACAACCTCTCGAAGTCTGTGCCTGGTCGGAGCAGCTGCCAGAGAGGCCTCGAGAGTTTTAAGACGTGTCCGAAGCAGAGACATTTGCAGGGTTGCGTTTTTCTTAATACGGGAACCCAAGGCGATACAGTGTCCTCGGATCACCGCTTTGTGTGCCTCCCAAAGTGTAGCCGTTGAGGTCACCGATCCAGTGTTCATTTGGACGTAGTCTTTAATGGCCTGCCGCAGTTCTTCTATGTGCTGGAGGTGCTTCAAAAGGGTTTCATTGAGACGCCAGTGGCATTTTTTTGTGCGAGTTTCCCCTAGATTTAGAGAGAGCGTCAGGGAAGCATGGTCCGACCAGGTTATAGGGTTGATTTCAACCGTACCTAGCCGACGCAATACAGGTATGTTCCCGAAGAAGTAATCGAGACGCGAGTGTGAGCCGTATGGGGGGGAATAGAAAGTGTATGTCCGCTCAGTTGGATGTGCTATGCGCCACAGGTCGTACAGATCGAACTTCCGTATGCATGCCCGGAACTCCCTCGCTAAGGCACTCAAGGATGGGTGTAGAGCTTTGCCCTGCAGTAACAACTTGTCCATTTTCTCCGAGAAGAACATATTGAAGTCTCCGCCAACAAGGAGTGGACCCTGAGAGAAATTGGCCAATTTGCTCAAAATTTTGTTCAAAAATCTAACCTGCGAGGTGTTTGGGGCATAAATGTTACAGAGCGTCAAATGCGTCCCCTCATATAGGCCCTTTAACATTACATAACGACCCTGGGGGTCCAAAATTGAATCCTGAACTTGGAATGGACATTGACTAGAAAGCAAAATAGCAGTACCAGCCTTTTTTTTCCTGTCATGTGAGGCCTGGAAGGCTCTCGGATACAGGTGTTTCGCAAAATTAAAATTGCTATCTTTGTTAAAATGGGTTTCTTGTAAAAATACTATATGTGCTTTTGACCGCTTAAGATCAGTCAAAAGTAGTCTCCGTTTTACATTTGAATTCAATCCCTTGACATTCAATGAATATATTTCAGCCATTGTGATCAGAGTGGGAGAGAGCAGATGTCCACTTACCCAGGTCAGCAGTAAATCGACGACCAGTGGAGTCCGACCAGGAAGCGTGTAGTCCTCTCAGCAGACAGGGACATGAGGGAGGGGAAAAGACAAGGACGCAGACATTGACACGCACAAAACAATTAAAAGACATTGGAAAAATCCGCCTCAAGTGAGGCTGTTACTAAGGCCTAAGTCGCCTTAGAGAGGGCAAAAGAAAAGTGCCACCAAAAAATTCCCCTCCTCAAAATCGGGTGAGAAATGGAGGTGGAACTAAGAGCCCTCTGATAACGAGGGTTGGAAGCTCAGGAGTAATTCCTGGATTCAATCTACCAGACAGCTAGGTAGGGAGAAACTTGTGGACCGCTACCTGGGGTACGCAGACAGCGCTACCTTAGCATACAGGGTCGACAACAGGTAGTGGAGGTATATAGAGTTTAGACCCAAAGTGTTGGATTGGGGGAGATATAAGACAAATTCTAGCGAGAGTAACCTGGCCAATAATACCCGAGTGGGTAGAGAAAAGGACGTTAGTGCGCCCAACCCTAGATGACAGACCTGGCAGGGGGGTTAGTGGGTGGTGGGGAAGGGACGGAAAGAGAAGGAGAAGGGGGGGGAGGGAGGAAAGATAGAGAACAGGTGAGGGAGAGGGTGTGCCAGTCTGTCTTTCAAGGTCAGTCCTTAATCACCGCCGGCGGCGGAGGTAAAGCATTCCAGTCTCAGTCCGGAGTCCTCAAGTTGGGGGAGTGGAGGTGAGGGCAGGGGATCCGCCCAAAGAGTCTCTAGGCTGGCGACGTCTCCTCTTGCTTCGTGCTTGGCTCCAGATTGGGGGCGGAGATTTTTGGGGGACCGCAATGTCCCAATCCGTTATATCAGGAGGCGTAATATTCAGAACTGAGCAGAAAGCTTGCAAGTCCTCATATGTCCTGAGAGTTGCGGATTTGCCATTCTTGGAGGCAAAGAGGGCAAATGGGTACCCCCATCTATAGGCAATGCCCTGGTCCTTTAGCAGGGCAAGCAGTGGGCGAAGATGTCGTCTTCTTTGCAGCGTGATCCAGGACAGATCTGGGTAGAGCTGGACTGTGGCCCCTGCAAAGTCAATTTGCTTTTGCTTCCTCGATTGCGCCATGATCCTCTCTTTCACAGTAAAATCATGCACACAGCAGATTATGTCCCTTGGTTGCTGAGACGCTGACTTTGGACGCAGCGCTCTATGCAGACGGTCAAACTTTATGGGTGAAGACAGCGGGAGTCCCAGGAGGTTATTAAAGATGGCTTCAAGGACGACTTGAAGGTTCTCCTCTCCTTCTGGTTCCGGCACCCCTCGCACCCGTATGTTGTTGCGGCGTCCCCTGTTGTCTAAGTCTTCCAGGTGTTTCTGGGTATCTCGAAGCAGGAGAGTGTGGGAGGTCACACACTGCTCCAGGTGGGAGGTATAGCGACGGGTATCGTCATGCGCTGTTTCTAAGGAGTCAACCCTTTCAGCCACTTGAGTGAAGTCTTGGCGCATTTGCGCAATTTCTGATCTACAAGTTTCCTTAACTTCTGCCACAATGCGCGAGAAATCAGCTCTTGTAGGGATATGTTTCAAGTAAGTGCGCCAGTCGTCCGTTGTGTCAACTGGGTCTGCGGAGAGGGGAGCGGGCCTCGCCGTCTGAGGAGAAGAGGGCTCCCTGTGCAGCTCAGGTGGCCTCTGCATCTCTGCTTGGGAACAATTTTATGGGAAGACGACTACACTGTTTCCCCGAAAATAAGACAGCGTCTTATATTAATTTTTGTTCCTAAAGATGCACTATGTCTTATTTTCAGGGGATGTCTTATTATTCCACAAATAAATTATAGCATGCTATACTAGTGTGTGTGTATGTATATATATATATATATATATATATATATATATATCTTAAAGTTTAGAGTCACAAACCATGGGATATATGTATGTAAAGGACATTTTATGGCAGCTGCAGTGACTTAGCTCAAAGGATGGCAAATGTGACATGCTGGGACTTGTGGAACTAGAAGTGTCAGTATCATTGCTCTGTTCTCCCCCCTCTTCCCTCTGTTACTTACATGGACTTTCTGTCTACTCTCCTTTGAATGTTCGGGACCTGTGGTGACATCACAGTCACATGACCTCCCTTCACAGGTCCTTCAACCCTCTAATGATTTCCGCTATGTCTTATTTTCAGGGGGTGCCTTATATTAGGGAATTCAACAAAATCTATGCTATGTCTTATTTTCGGGGAAACATGGTAGTTTATCAGACATTTTTGTGTTTCTCAGTGCAGTGACGGCTACTCCTGTAGATAGAGGGCGCCACACCCTGGAATAAAGCCTGAAGCCGAGCATATGATGTCTGGTAGTCGTGGCCAAGTGGTTAAAAGCCTGCAAAATTCACAGCGTCATGTCTATGTACAGGAGCCGGGAAGCCTCATGGCCGGAGAGGCTTAACATGGATGATGGGGGTAGTAGTACAGCGCGGTGGTGGTGACCCAGACACTGGGAGGTAATGTTACTTATATACTGTATAGTCAATCACTGTCACAGTAATATGTAGGGGGCGCTGTTATTATGGCACAGATATATGGTCTAGCGGTTAGGATTCCTGGTTTTCACCCAGGCGGCCCGGGCTTGACTTCCGGTATGGGAAGCTGGATTCTTTTCATACTTTTCCCTCTATATCTATTCTTGTCAGTATTTTTCAGCGTAGGGGGCGCTGTTATTATGACACAGATACAGTATGGAGCTTATAATCAGGCGCTGTATGCCCATCCACCATACAGGGGAGCCAATAGATCATAGTTGGCAACTTTTGAAAATGAAAATGCAGGAGACTTTAGTGAGCAAAATTTTGCATGGACACGCCCATCTTGTCAGTATGCCACGCCCCTTCAAAAAGCCACACCCACTCCACCTAACTGCATAACGGCTTTGGAAGAAAGCCAGTTAGATGCCCTTATAGCCAGGTAGTAACCCTCCATAAGCAGGTAGTGCCCCTTACAGGCAGGTAGATGCCCCCTGGTAGCCAAGTAGATTCCCCCTCTGTAGCCAGGTAGGTGCCCCCCTTTGTTAGCCAGGTAGGTGCCCCCTTTGTTAGCCAGGTAGGTGCCCCCTTTGTTGCCAGGTAGTGCCCCCTCTGTTGCCAGGTAGTGCCCCCTTGTTGCCAGGTAGTGCCCCCATTGTTTCCAGGTAGATGCCCCCTCTGTTGCCAGGTAGTGCCCCCTCTGTTGCCAGGTAGTGCCCCCTCTGTTCAGTAGTGCCCTCTGTGCAGGTAGATGCCCCCTCTGTTGCCAAGTGATGTCCCCTCTGTTGCCAGGTGATGTCCCCATTGTTGCCAGGTAGATGCCCCCATTGTTGCCAGGTAGATGCCCCCTCTGTTGCCAGGTAGTGCCCCCATTGTTGCCAGGTAGATGCCCCCTCTGTTGCCAGGTAGATGCCCCCTCTGTTGCCAGGTAGTACTCCCTCTGTTGCCAGGTAGATGTCCCCTCTGTTGCCAGGTAGTGCCCCCATTGTTGCCAGGCAGAGCCCCCCATCTAGCTAATAAAAATAAAATAATAAAATCCACTTACCTCACCAGGCTCCTGCAGCACGGCCGCTCCGGATGATCTCCTCAGCGGCGCAGGGGGAAGTGAGAGCAGCCGCGCGTCACTCCCCTGCAGCCGCGCGTCACTTCCCCTGCGCCGCTGACCTGTATGTACGGCGCACACACAGGCCCCGGACATACAGGGGGAGGAGGGAGGAGAGGAACGATCCCTCCTGCCTCCTCCCTGCACAGCGAGACTCCGGGCGGGTGAAGCGGGTGCAGCGGCCGCTTCACCTGCCTGTAGGAGCGGCCCGGCGGCGCAGGAGTAGCGCACTAGCGCTACTCTGTCGCCAGCGGCCATTTAAAAAACCCCCGCCGAATGCTGGCGGTGGGAGGAATGCCAACTCCCCCGGGAGGGCGGGTGGGGACCCCAAATAGCGGGACCCCCCCGCCAAAAACGGGAGAGTTGGCATGTATGCCATAGATGGAGCTGCTGAAATCTGGGGGTCGGTGTCCTCCCCTCTCACAGTCCTCCCATATGGTCTAGCAGTTAGGATTCCTATACACAGTGTAGCCCTAACACAGCTTCCTGCACAGGGGACATCAGGGAAGTGTGTCATGACGCCTCACCCCGGCGCCCCTGCTGCTTCAGTCAGTGCAGGAGTCTTACCAGCACTACCGGGGGTGTGGGAGGTGTCATCTTCTTGTGGGAGTCTCCAGGCAAGTCTGATATGACAGGAACCTGCGGCAGGACATCCCGTGGTCACTACTACTCACCTCTCAGCCTGTCCTAACACTATCCAAGCTCAGACCCCTGCTGCATCAGGGTGTGCACTGAGCATGCTCCGCACTACTGCATTGTGGGAGCTGTAGTCTTTATTTCAGAGAAGGTGCAGATAAAACTACACCTCCCATAATGCACTGCAGCAGGAAGTGAGAGTGTAGAGGGGTGATCAGGAGGAAGGATGTGACTGGAGCAAACAGGGCCCTGGTTCCCCTCAGTTCTCCAGAGCATGGAGGTAATAGGAGGCTGAGGGTATAAGTCAGTGCGGTCGCCCCTCAGGATGGGGCTGGTGGGGGCTCTGATGTATATTTGTTGTCCTTGTGTCTCGTTCTGCGGCGTTCTCTGTGCGGCAGGAATAACGTGGCTCCTTTCTTCCGGTTTTTATGGTTTTCCTATCTGTTTCGCTGTTGACCCCGCAGTGTCTGTTTCTCGCAGTCTTTGTGGCGGTGTTGGGTTCTTCCCTGTATGGTCGGTGGGTATAACTGGTTATTATGGGTATTAGCCTAGTAAGTCTCTCCACCTTCCGGAAGGTTCTACAGCTTCCATATAGTCTCCTCCTACTTGTGTGGTTCCCTCCCCGCTGCCGGCTGATAACAGAGATACCAGGAGGGAAGCAGCCATTATTCTACAGGGTTTCCACCTTTTTTATGGGACACATTGAGCTTTATGTCATTATCACGTTACATTTTTTCTTAATAATAAAATTAGAAGAGAAATGTTTTAATTTTTTGTAGTAAAAGTGGCGCTAAAATAACTTCGTCACCATCACAGACATTTAGATACAGATGATTAGATGTTGTAGGATCGCTGTGGTTTGGGCTGTTACTGTTTTTCTTTTTTTTTTTAACCCCTTTCTGACAGCCGGTCATAATAATTTGTCTCCTTATTTTTTTATTCATTATTTTATTCTTTGTTGTATTATTAGTCATAGTTCTGTGTCACATTCATTTTTTTCCTCTCCGCCTTCGAAGAGCCATAACTTTTTTTATTTCTCCAGCTACATGGACGTATGCTGGCTTTTATTTTGCGGGACAAGATGCACTTTCTAATGGAGCCATTGACTGGCCTTTAGAATACACTGAGATATGGTAAAAAAAATTATAAGTGGAGCAAAATGTGAAAAAGAAAAAACTTGCTCGTGCCATGTTTGCGGGAGTTTTGTCTTTATGGTGTTCATACAAAGGTATAAATGACCTGTTTTCTGCAGGTCGGTACGATTCCGGTGATACCAAATATGTTGGCTTTTTCGTTATGTATGAGTACCATCAAAAAATTCAAACATTTTCAATTTCTTAAATTTTCTCTGTGGCGTTATTTTCCACGACCAATAACTTTTTTTCTGTTCTTCCACCGCTGGACCAGAGTGAGGGGGCATTGTTAGCAGACTGAGGGGAACTTTTTTTTGGTGCCGTTTTGGGATAGAAGCTACTTTTTTTTATTCCAATTTTCAGGAAAGGTGAAATGACCATCCCCCCCCCCACCACCACCACCAAAAAAAAAAATTGCGATCTTGGTATTTTGTATTTTTCCTTTTCTAGAGTGTTCATTTTTCACTAAACATACATTTTAATAGACTGGACTGTTGCAGGCGCAGTGATACCATTTCTGTGGAACTTTTTTTTATAATTTTTATTTGTAAAATGGCAAAAGGGGGAATCCCATAGGGCACTTGACCACTAGGGGGCACGAACATCAGTTCACTCCTTTACATTGTATGAATAATATAGTTTAACATTTTTTTAACCTCTCAGTCGAGTGGAGCTAAACCTATTTCTGTGCTTTGGTTTTGCAATATATTGGGCCTATGTACTACAGTGACGGAGTGGGGAGCCGTATTAGCCCCCAGCTGCTATAGAAATCCTACAGCCTCCTGTGATTACATGAAGTAATGGAGAGATCCCCTCCTCTATCAGACTCTTGAGATACCACAGTCACTATTGACCATGGCATTAACATGATTGACCTGACGGGGTCGGAGACTATTTCTGATGTCCTGGGAGCGGTGTGGTTCTCACACTATAATGGTGGGGGAGATGCTGCTCCTCTGCTCTCTCGTCTGAGTGTGGAGATAGACAGAGGCCGGCTGCTGCGGATGATGAGTCTTCTCTCACAACAGTCAGACTTGGAGATGAAGCCGATCACAGAAGGAGCGTCCTTTCACCTTGCACATGAGGACTAGAACTAGATTCCTGTCTCAGGGTCAGAAGAGCTTTGTCCTGTAACGTTGTCCAGATTAGAGACTCTTTCCATTAGCATTCATGTAAACAATGTGCCCCCAGGGAGTTGTCAGTCTGGTCTATTGGTCACTGCAGCCACCACCATCAATATAGAAACCACCCCTCCCCCATATACATTGGGAACAAACAACCTTCTAATCCCTGCTCCCTCTACAGTCCTCCTGTCACGATACTGGTGTATACTGCTGGAATCCAATGGCGGAAGCAAGGTATAAACACAGGGAGGCAGGTGGACAGCGAGGTCCCAGGTAGGTAATGGGCTGCTGCTTTGTCAGAAGAGCAGAGGTATAACGGTGGAGCAAACAGCAGGCAACTTGGATATCGCAGGGAAACCGGCTGGACAGCCAATTCCACGGCGAGAGACCTGTAAAGCAGGAGCTAAGCACAATACTCAAGCAATGAGCAACAGGCTTGAGGCATTTATATAGGAACCAGGAAACAAGATGACACCCAGCTGAGACACGATCCACCATCTTGACTGAGGGCAAACTTAAGGGCAAACACTACAAGCTGAGCTATCGAAGGCTTGTGGCTGGAGGTCGCCTCTTCTCATCACCTCTGGGATATTCCACATTTCCAGGTAACACTGTAACTAACACCAAGGAGAATATAAAACCGCCCCCAATCTGTATATTGTGCACTAGGGAATAAGATGCTGACAGAATATACTGCCAGAAAGAGTTATAGAGGGAAAAGTATGAAAAGAATTCATCTTCCCATACCGGGAGTCGAAAACCCCGGGCCCCCCTTTTGGGGGGAAAACCCGGAAAACCTAAAACCCTAGACCATTTTGGGAGGGGGTGTGAGAGGGGAGGGGCACTGACCCCCCGATCTCAGCGACTCCATTTTGGGCTCCCTTTTATGGGGGATGGTCATAAAAGCGCCTTTATTTAAGGGTCTAAAAATGTATCTGTGCCCTTAAAAATGCGCCCCCCACTTTTTAAATGTTTAAAGTGATAGGCTATAAGCATATTAAATAACATGACTCCAGTGTCTGGGTACCACCATGCGCTGTCCCACTTCCCCCATCATCCATGTTAAAAATCTCCCGGGCCCTGAGGGCCCCCCCCCGGCTCCCGTTTTAAAAGGAGTTTACGCATGAATGTTGCAGGTTTTTAGGGTTTTTGCATAAAATAAAATTTCCCCGTAGTCGGCAGGAATTTTAAAACCCGCGCGGGGGGACCCCTTTTGGGTTTCTTGTCCAGCCCCTTAAAAAAACTCGGCCAAGACACCGATGTCTTGGGGTTGGGGTTCAAAAACCCTTTATTCCCGAGTGTGGCGCCCCCTTTTCTAAAGGGGGCAGCCATTTACTGGAATGACAAACACTAAAATCTTGAAAACTCCCCTAAAAGTCTCCCATATTGTCTTTTGTGGTTAGGATTTTGCCTTACACCTAAGCGGCCCAGGTGCGGACTCCCGGTATGGGAAAATTTGGGTTCTTGTCATACTTTTCCCCCCCAAACTCTTTCCCCGGCAGAATTTTTGTCGGGCCCTCTTATTTCCTAAGCATTAAAATTTACATATCCCGGGGCCCGTTTTATATTTCCCTTTGGGTTTTTTTACAGTGTAAATTCCCGCCCCAAGCTTTGATTGCTCAAAATGGTGAGCGGGGGATTTTGAGATAAAGAGATCTTAGGTCGCTGGTTCGATTCTGGCTCGAAGGACTTTTTTTTAGGTTATTTTTTTTTACTTTAGGACTAAAGAATTTTCCCCTTTTTTCGGAAAATAAGCAGTATTAAAACGTCAAAAAAATATTTAACATTTTTTTTTTTTTTAACTTTAGGAAAAGAAAAAAAAAAATACTCCCCCTTTTCCTGATGTGGGGGTTCTATTAGGGGAAAAAACAGTTCCTCACCCTTTCCCCGATTGTTTGGGGTTTTGTTAGGGTAAATTTTAGGTTTAAGGATTTCCTCTTTATAGGAAGGACGTTTACTTGGGAGGGATATATTTTCCCCCCCCCATGAAGGTTCCCGGGTGGTGTTTCTTTCCCCCCTTAATTTCCCCATAATATTGAGGGGGAAAAATTAAAGGAGATCCCGCAGGACCTTGCCACTTTAGAAGCCTTCATACCAAATTTGGCCCAAAAAGGTTGTGGTTTGCCCAACTTTCCCCCGGATGGTCGCTTTCCTAATTTTGGGGTTTTTTTCCCTTCTTAAAAAGGGCCCCGGTAACAAGGCTAAATACTTCTACCCGGGGAAAATTTAGCCCAAAAAAAAGGAGGGGTTGTCCCCCCCCTATAGAAAGGTTCACTTTTCAGATCTGATTCCTGAAGATGTTGTACAGGGCCCAGAGCACACACTTAAATTTTTAAAGTTTTTTTTTTGTAGGGAAAAAATTTTTTGCGGTTCCCCAACCTCCCAAAATATTGGGTTTCTGCAAAGATTTGGGCTGGAAAAAAGGACTAAAAATCTTTTTTTAGGGCTTTTTGGGGCTCAGATCTATTTTTTGGTCTGGGCTGGTCCCTATCAAAGGACTCCCTTGGGGAAGAGTTTTTAGGAATGTGTGAGGGCCCTTTTCCCTTAGAAAACTGTTTTCCCCCAAAGAACTGTGTGAAAACCCATTCGAAACCCTTTAGAGAGTTTTAGATTAGGTTTCCCCCCCTTCAAGACCAAAAACCTTACTGGCCTTCCCAATTTTTGCCCAAAAGGTTTGTGAGCCAAAGCTTTCCCCCCAGGGGGAAAGGGGGGGGGGAAAAAAAAACCCCTTTTTTTTGACAAATTTTTTGTTGATAGAAACCCCCCTTTTAAAAGTTGGGGTCCCTTAAACTTGGATTTTCCATAAAACAGATACCCGTCCCCAGGTACCTTATCCATCTTACAGAAAAGATTCCAGGCTGCACTTTCTTCAGATTTTCAAATGTTTTACGATTCAGTCCACACAGGAGGGAGTTTAAGAAGTCTCGACATCTCCTTGTCCTATTCTCAGGGAAGAATAGAAGGTCCGAGGCCTCCATCCCCACAAGCAGTAGTGGATTAGGCAAGGTATTATTCTGACATTTATCTCCCAGAAAAGGGAGCCTCCAGCTTTTGGTCAAGGCCATTTTACCATCTACAACCTGGGCCACCAGGAGACTGATTCCCTTAAATGAAACATCTGGGGCTTATGGAGCTCACACATGGCTTTGGTCAATCATTGATGGTTGAACCTTTGGATTTCAGAAAAGCAGCCCTTGGGTGGTCCATTTTTAACCCTGTCAAGTATAAGGACCCTTCCCAGGGGTGACTACTTGCTAAGTCCCTGTTTGTTTTGCTGCTGGTGGGATGTAAAGGAAGCATTGATTTTTAATGATTTCTGTTTTCCTTGGTCCTCACAGCAGCACAAATATCCCACCCCAGTTTCCAGATTTTCTTCCTCCAGTTATTTAAAGGTACGACACCTAGTTAATCGAGAACATTTCTGTCTTAGTTAAAAATTCCATCTGTCCCACCAGTTCGCAGGGACAGAAATAACCCACTGGTTGTACTGTTGGTAGGACTAAGGTTTGCATGGATTTGTTAGTCCTGAACTCTTTTTGGCCCTAGGACTAATACATTTTGCGGCTTACAAGAGGATTTGGCAGTGTTGATTATATACACAGGTGAAAAGCAGCATGTACCTGGGATTTAGCACCTGGATTTCCTGTACCTGTCTCTGGTCCCTGTGAGACAAATGGACAGTCTCTGAAATCCAGCACCGATCAATTTGATGTGAGACTTTAGGAAGGCACGGCACCCAATGCAGCCATGTTATGTTTGTGCAACTACTGGAGAGAGATAAATTCCAAGTGTAATGGACAGCTCACCTAATGTTGCGTGGAGCGCCAATCCCCTCAGCTGGTCTGTGCACAATTCTGGATACTATCCATCCATGTAGAAATTCGATAAAATACTGGAATCAGCACTAAGACGTGAGAAGTTCAAGAGCAGTCGGATTCTTCTAAAACATCCATCTTTTTATTGAGAGAATCTTTAAAATTCACAGGGTATTAGCTGAACAAGCATGAAGACAGGAGACCACGAACTAGGGTGGATGGTGGATGGCTCTGACCGAAGCGTTTCAGGTCACATGACCCTTACCTGAAACGCGTCGGTCAGAGCCATCCACCGTCCACCCCTAGTTCGTGGTCTCCTGTCTTTCATGCTTGTTCAGCTAATACGCTGTGAATTTTAAAGATTTCTTCAATAAAAAGATGGATGTTTTAGAAGAATCCGACTGCTCTTGAACTTCTCACGTCTTAGTGCTGATTCCAGTATTTCATCGAATTTCTACTGGAGAGAGATAAGCCCACTGGCCTATGAAGTGCCCTGGGTTTCCGAAGAACTTAAGTCCCAAGAGTCCCAGATAGAAGACTGCTGGCCTATGAAGTGCCCTGAGTTAAAGTAGAAATGGAACTCCCAAGAGCCAGCTATCTGAACCTCTTGGGAGGTGTAATTTTGCAGCCACTGTGGAGCCGTTCATCTTTTGGATAGTATCAGGAGAAAGCAGCAGAACTCTGGGTGCTGCACAGGTCAATGCTCTCCTACATTTGTCTCTTGAGTGATAACAAAGCTGCAGCTCCCAGCACACATGGACATCTGTGAGCTGTTCAGGCCTGCTGAGACTTGTAGTTTCATAACAGCTGAAGTGAACCATGGATTTGCAATCTCTGCTTTACAACAATGGCCTGCAGATGTCTTCCCCCACTTCCTTTTACTTTTCCTCATAAATTGACTTTCATGTCCTGTTTATCAATTATGTTATACTGCATTTCTGTCATAAATCCCAACCTCTTTTGGACTTTTAGCCCTTTCTCCAGAAATGCACTAACCCATTTGTTAATTGCTCCAAAATACTCTGGACCTCTCCTTTGAGGTGGACCTTGAATGAATCCCACCCCTTTTGTGTAAAATGTCTGCAGGAGACTCTTGGGGAAAAAGTGTTAGAGACGGTAGAGATTAGTCCCTCCAACTCACCTCTGTTATCACATGAGGGAAGTACTGCTCTATAGTCATTGTAAGAGAACTATAGAATTTGTCCACCTTTAACAACGGCAGGTAAAAATCCAGAAATGAAGCCTTTATTTAGATTTCATTCCCAGATATAACAATTATGGCAGTACTTTCCCAGAAAGTTCTGGATGAAGGTAGCAAATACTTTGGTGTCAAACATCCATCCTTGCCTTCCTCCATACCTCCATCCATACCTCCATACCTTCATCTATACCTCCATTCATAACTCCATTTCTTCCTCCATTTATCCATACCACCATCCATTCATCCATCCATCTATACCTCCATTCATTCATTCTAACATCTATACATCTATTCATCCATACCTCCATTCATACCTCCATATTTACCTACATCCAAATCACCATCTATCCATACCTACATCCATACCTCAATTCATATCTACATCTATATCTCTATTCATAGATCTATTCATACCTACATTTATACCTCTACTCATACATCTATTCATCCATACGTCCATCCATATCTCTCCTCCATCCTTATCTCTATCCATACATCCCTCCAAATCACCATCCATCCATACCTACATCTATACCTCCATTCATGCATCGATTCATCCATATCTCCATTGTTACCTCCATCCATACCTCCATTCATCCAGTTACATTCATTCTGCCATTTTCCTCAGTTTTCCTTGTCCTCCCATTTTCCTAACTTTTTCTGTTCTTTCTCTTTATAATTTTCCCAATATACCCAAATTTTCCTCATTCTTATAAAATTTTTCCCTTTCCCTTAGTGACCAGAAGAGATCTGTTGGGTGATGAAAAAACTAATTGTCACCTCCCCCATCTCCACCCCCCGGGCCCCCTCCGGTCCCACATCTAGTGACCCCCGAGGAATTCAAAACTTCAACCCTCACACTCTCTCTGATTTCTCTTTACCCTTTTCTCCAACCCTCTTTTAAAAGGGGGTTGTCTCCTAAAATGGGGGTTTTAATTTAAAAAGATCTTTAAAAAACAAGCAGCTTTGCAATATATTTATTCAAATTTTCCCACTGATTTTTAGCTAGCCCTGTTCATAGGGGTGCCTCACTTCTCAATTTCTATAGCAGCCGCCCCGTTGATCCTTATCTTACTGGCTGTAGGTCTAATGATAACCTTTGAAGACAGGGGGAGCAGAGAGCCCCTCCCGCCAGAATGCTCTGAGTGTAGGAGGAGGAGGGGGACTCTGGGTTCTTGTCCCTACTGCTGGATTAACCCCGTGGTGCCTGCTCCTCCCCGCTCTTACAAGATTGAGCAAGGGGAGTGATCAATGATGTGACGGGAGTGACCCTTTTGTTATATAATCTGATGTCTGTGGACTGTAACTAAATAAACATACAGATTTTGAAAATTCATACTGTACTGGGACCCCCCAATCCTGAGTAACACTTTGCAGTTTCCCCTCTGTCTGAGAGGGTTTGTTTGTTGTTGGGAGATGTGGGAATGTAAGCTAAGCAGTGGGAGTAGAAACTGTTCGCTATTTGCAATCAAGCCCCCTCTAGACAGGCACACACAGGGTTTTAAATTAAAACCCAAAAATCCGGATAGTCCCTGTGTGCTGGGGGGGGGGGAAGAGGGAGGGGGGAAGGGGCAGAGAAGCTAGCACGCCCCTAAATTCAACTCCATTCACAGACAGAGGTGAAAGCTTTTTAATGAAACCCCTTTAAGGGGCCCCCGACGCAGCCACCACTTTCTAAACCACAAAATCAAACCCATCCTTGATCAGTCGCCCCCCTACCAAAAACAGAACCGCAAAATCAAAGAAAACCCGGGCCCAACACACTCCAAAACGCTGAGGAAAAGTTCCCAGAATTGAAAAGAACGCCCGCTGGAAAAGAACTCGCCCCCACCGCAAACTTTGCCTCATACAAAAATCCTACATACATTTAAACTGCACTCCCCCTAGCCAAAGGATTGCTTTCCAATTCTATCCCTCTGTTAAAACCCCAGAAAAACATTTAACATTTTTTAACTCTCCCCTCCGCCCCAGCACCCCCTCCCCTTTTCCCCTTTCAGCAGATGACTTTCCCCATTCACTTCCACACAAGATCAACCTTATCGGGAGAAGCTTACCCCCCATCCCGTGCCCCCTCTATATCTACAAATGCTTTTCCCCCTTACTTGTTTTCCCCTCTTACACTGATAATCTTTCCTCTTACTGTCCAAACCCCCAACCTCCCCACTGTAATCTTGACCCACTGCCATCAACCTTATCCCAAACCCTTAGTGTGCTTTATCCCAACCTTCACCATCTTTTCAATTATTGTCACCTGGGATTTCCCTTCCTCCTTTAAAATTGCTACTGTCATCCCATCCTTAAAAAAACACCCCTTGATCCATCCTCTCTGCCCAAAAACTATGCCCTCTCACTGCCCCCCTTTTGCTCAAATCCTAAAGCGCACGTTTACTTCAATTGCCCTCCCCCCTCTCTAAACTCTTTCTTGACCCCTACAATTGGGTTTCCGCCCCCAAACCCCTTTTAGAAAACCCCCAAAACCAAAGTCTCAAATAAATAGCAAATGCCAAAGCCTCACCCCCAATCTCTGCCCTTCCTTCTAATTGCCCTTGCCTTTGACATGTCGCACCACTCCTGCTACACATCCTCTCCCCCTGGGGCATCACAGATTTGGCTCTTTCCTGGATTCCGTACCTTTCTGATCGGCATTCATGTCTTCTTCCGCTCCCTCGGCCTCTCTCTTTGGGCGCCCCAGGGGTCAGCCCTGGGGTCCTTTACTCTTTTTACTACCCCTTTTGGTTTGGGGTCAATCATGTTCAATGGCTTTCATTCCCCTGTATGCTGAGGGACACCCAGCTTTATATCCCCGGGCCCGTGTCATTCTTCTTCCGGACCCCTGATGTCTATCGTCCATTTCCCTTTTTCTTCCCGTCTCCAAAAAAAAACAAATGGGGGGGAAAAACAGAATTCATATTTTCCCCCCCCTCCATCCTCCACCCGATTCTCTATCACTGTCAATGCTGTACCTCTCCCCTGTTCCCCAAGTCCCTCCCTTTGGGGAATCCTCGACCCGTCTGTCCCTTTAAAAACCAAACATCCAAACCTTAATTGCCGCCGCTTCCACCGAAAATATCTCTCGCATCCGTTCGTTCCCGAACTTTGACACCAAAAAATGCTGTCCTGCCCTTGTCATCTCCCCGCCTTGATATGCAACATCCTTTTTCTGTGGCCCCCCATCTAGCACTCTTGCTCCCTTAAACCATCTCAACTTGCTGCCCGTCTTTCCACCCCTTCCTGTTTCTCCTCTGCCTCTCCCCCTGTCAATCCTTCATGGCTACCAATTGCTCGCGAATTAAATTTTAAGTTGCTAACAATGCCTACAAGGCTCTCCATAACCTCTCCCCATACATCTCTGCCCAAATCTCCCGATATTCCCCCGCGCAATCTCGTCTCACAGGACCTTTTCTCTGTTTCCTTTTATCAGCTCCTCAAAACCGTTCCAAGGGGTTCTCTGGCTTCCCCAATCTGGAAAGCATGCCCCAACATCAGACTCTCGCCACTCTCACCGCTTAAAAGCAACTGAAAACCCTTTCTTCGGATTGCCCATAAAACCCACAATAAACCCTGCTGCCATGTAACCCACAAAAATGTCTGCCTTCCCCTGTTCTTCCCCCCCCTTGAGATTGTAAGCCTTCGCGGGCAGGGGCCTTCTCCCTCTGTACAGTTTTACTTAAAACATTTATTTTGTACTCCTTTATATCATTAGTACCCCCTCAAATGTACGCGCCTGGAATCAAAGGGCTTTTAAAAAAAATGTTTAAAAAAATAATAATCAAAATTTTTTTAATGGCAAAACATTTCTTCTTTTGAAATACGAAGGAAAATCCCATGGAGAAATCTTTTGTCTGGACCCCTTTTGAAAAGAGGAGAGCCCCTGGTCTACCCAAAATTTGACATATGCAAAAAAAGAAAAGTTTATTATTTTTTATTTTATTTTATTTTTTTTTTGGGCGCCCCTTTGGTTCCCGAGCGCGTACATTTAGGTTTCATACATAAAATAGGTAAACAAGTACAAAGGTGACAAGTTACTAATAACAAATGGTACAGAAAGGGGAGAGGTCCCTGCCCGTGAGGGCTTAAGTCTAAAAGGAAAAGGGGGGAAGGACAAAGGGGAGGGGGGACATGGGTTTTGGGTAGTGTGTGACAGCGGGTTATTGTTTGGTTGTAGGCATCCCGAAGGATGGGTTTTCAGGTGCTTTTGGGGTGGTGAGAGTGGGGGGGGGAGTCTGATGTGTTGTGGCAGTGGTTCCCCGAGTGTGGGTGAGCCGGGAGAAGTTTGGAGACGGGTTTTGTGAGGAGTGAGAGAGGGGAGCAAGGAGAAGGTCCCGTGAGGAGGGAGGTTGCGTGACGGGAGATTCTGGGATTTGAGCAGAGATGTTGGAGGGGAGAGGTATGGAGAGCCTGTGGTCAAGGTTTCTAACTTGAATGGGTCGCTGGGCAATGGGAAGCCCGTGAAGGGGGTTTGGGAGGGGGGTGGGAGGGTTTCGAGGAGAGGGTGAAAAGACGGGCAGCAGAGTTAAGGGTGGATTGGAGGGGGGCGGGGTCTGCTGGGGGGCGAGAGAAGGTGTTGCAATGTTAGGCGTGAGATGACGAGGGGGGGACGAGCATTTTTTTGCTTTTGAAAATTAAGGAATGAACGGATAGGGAGATTTTTTTTAGGTGGAGGCGGGGGGTGGAGGTGGGGTTTGTGTGCGGTTTTTAAAGGGCAGATTTGGGGTCAAGGGTTCCCAAGGGCGGACTTGTAGAGTGGTGAGAGAGTGTAGCCATTGATGTGAAAAGGAAG
>JAODAL010048040.1:0-29350 GCA_025379985.1 Phyllomedusa bahiana | reverse complement strand
TCGTCTTCATAATTTCCCAGTTTAAAGGGGTCTGCGATCAAGCAATGATTAGATAGAAGCGTGTTTGTTGGCTGATCCTACATGAGGCTGTTAATCATTGTGCAAATATGATGTGTTACCAAAAATAATGAAAGTGAACAACCACATGAATGATGGCAAGTTATAAATGATCCTTTTAGGAGTGCCACTCAGCTTGCAATAAGTCAGTTGTCACTCCTCACAGGCAATTATTGGCCCGTGTAAAAGGTCCCCTACACGTACAGATATCAGACCAATTTCTGTCCGGTCAGACCAATGTCATTGAATAAGCCCGTGTTAAGTACATCTTTATGATCTTTGTGTCTCTGTTTTGTGTTACGCATTGTTTGTTAGACATTCTGTCTAAATGGGTGTTCCCATCTCACACTTTTATAGGATTGATAGAAAATGCCATCAAAGTGTGATGGGGGCGAGTCCCACCTCTGGGATCCACACCTATCACAGGAGCAGGCCCCCAAAAGTCTGTGTTCAGAAAGGTAAGTTGGTTGTGCTGGCACATGACTCTCCATTCAGTCCTGTGGGAGTTTCAAGTACAGCCAAGCAGTGTGTTCGGCTGCACTCAGAACTCACATAGAACTGTATAGATAGTAGTGTGCAAGCGCAGCCTTCTCTCCGTTTTGAACAGAGGCTTTCAGGGGCCCCTTTCTAAAGTCAGTGGATGACCTAGAGGAGGGACCCCCAGCTATCACACTGATGGTGTATCCTACTGACAATTCATTAATGATGAATTATTTTAAAAAGGGATCCTATGAAAGTGATCTATAAGAACAGCCCAGACTACAGTCATGGCCAAAAGTTTTGAGAATGATACAAATGTTAATTTTTACAAAGTCTACTGCATCAGGTTTTAGAATGGCAATTTGCATATACTCCAGAATGTTATACAGAGTGATCAGCTTAACAGCAATTAAGTACAAAGTCAATAGTTGCCTAGAAAATTAACTTTTTCCTCCAAAACACATTTCAACTTCATAGAAAGGCCTGCCTTAAAGGACCAGCTAACTCGTTTCAGTGATTGCTCCATTAACACAGGTGTGGGTGTTGATGAGGAAGGGCTGGAGATCAACTGCATGATTAAGTAAGAATCACACCACTGGACACTTTAAAGGGGCTGCTGCTTGGCATCATTGTTTCTCTTCTGTTAACCATGGTTATCTCTAAATGAAACACGTGCAGTCATCATTGCACTGCACAAAACTGGCCTAACAGGGAAGAGTATCGCAGCTAGAAAGATTGCATCTCAGTCAACAATCTATCACATCATCAAGGAATTCAAGAGAGAGGTTCCATTGTTGCCCAAAAAGGCTCCAGGGCGCCCAAGAAAACCAGCAAGCGCCGGACCGTCTCTTAAAAGTGTTTCATCTTCGGAATCGGGCTACCACAGTTGCAGAGCTTGCTCAGGAATGGCAGCAGGCAGGTGTGAGTGCATCTGCACGCACTGTGAGGCGGAGACTTATGGAGCAAGGCCTGGTGTCAAGGAGGGCAGCAAAGAAGCCACTTCTCTCCAGAAAAAACATCAGGACAGACTGATATTCTGCCAAAGGTACAGGGAGTGGACTGCTGAGGACTGGGGTTAAAGTCATTTTCTCTGATGAATCCCCTTTCCGAATGTTTGGAACATCTGGAAAACAGCTTGTTCGGAGAAGACAAGGTGAGCGATACCACCAGTCTTGTCTCATGCCAACTGTAAAGCATCCAGAAACCATTCATGTGTGGGGTTGCTTTTCAGCCAAGGGAATCGGCTCTCTAACAGTCTTGCCTAAAAACACATCCATGAATAAAGAATGGTACCAGAATGTCCTACAAGAGCAACTTCTCCCAACCGTCCAAGAGCAGTTTGGTGATCAACAATGCCTTTTCCAGCAATGATGGAGCACCTTGCCATAAAGCAAAGGTGATAACTAAATGGTTCAGGGAACAAAACATAGAGATTTTGGGTCCATGGCCTGGAAACTCCCCAGATCTTAATCCCATTGAGAACTTGTGGTCAATCATAAAGAGACGGCACACCAAACAAAAACCAACAAATTGTGACAAAATGCAAGCATTGATTGTGCAAGAATGGACTGCTATCAGTCAGGATTTGGTCCAGAAGTTGATTGAGAGCATGTCAGGGAGAATTGCAGAGATCCTGAAGAAAAAGGGTCAACACTGCAAATATTGACTTGCTGCTTTAACTCATTCTAACTGTCAATAAAAGCTTTTGTTAATCATATATGATTGCACTTGTATTTCGGGTAGTGATAAAACATCTGACAAACGCACATAAAAACCAGAGGGCAACAGATCATGTGAAAATATAATATTTGTGTCATTCTCAAAACTTTTGGCCATGACTGTAGTGCTCAGCTGTTTTTGGGCAGCTTCTTAGAAGAAGATTGAGTAGCACTGCACCACTCCATTTGGTCTTCTCACTGATTGAAGCAAGGAGGAACAGGGACTCAGGACCCAGCTCTAGTGATTGGAGGGGGTCTTAGTGGGTAGACAAAAATGATTTATATAGAATAACCCTTTTAAAGTGAATATTGTGAAACGACTAGTAAGCATTTACTGTGGATGATAATCTTAGATTTATTGCGTCTAAATAGGGATTATGTAAGAGTTGGAAGATTTATTTACTATCTATTTATAATTTATACACCATGAACTATATGTTGTGTGAACCTTGGTACATATGTTCTTCAGAATAAATATGTGGTAGATGTTTATGAGGTTGGGTCCCGTAATCTGATCGTTTTGGTCTCATGATCTGTCAAGATAAATTGATTTGTGTAAATGACCAATTGATCTGGCTTGACTTGTTTAAAAATCTGTCCACTAATCACAATGATTGCAGGCTGTAATCAGCATATGAGGAACGTCTGAAGGACAACTCCATTGTAGAGAATAGAGAGGTTTTATTTTAGGACAATCGAAACATGATGATACATAGTTACATACATAGTTTGTCAGGCCAAAAAAAGACATACGTCCATCCAGTTCAGCCCATTTATTAAAGTGTTGCTAAAGTGTTCAAGTGTTGATCCAGAGGAAGGCAAAAACCCCCATGAGGTAGTAGCCAATTGACCACATGTTAGGGGAAAAATTCCTTGATGATGATGAGAAATTGTTCTTTCCTTACAAAATTTCTTTGGATGTAAATATCCAAATTAGACTAAATGTATCTGTAAAATTGCTTTAATAGGTCAGTCCACGTGTAACCCCAGCTGTGTATGCTTCTCTGCTGCGATGTTGTTCTGTACTGCCCATTCCAGCGTATTCTAGGTTTAATGCCCACTGTTTTTGGCTGATCAGTTTCCATCCATCTTGCATATTGGTAATTTCTCGCTGTGTCATTGGGTAACACAGAAGATAGTGGGTATAGGCTGCTACCAGTAGGACTAAGACTACCACCATACTTCCCAAGTGTCCGTATTTTGGGGGGACCGTCCCTATTTTTAACCCTTGTCCCTCTGCCCCTCTTAGCTCTATAAATGTCCTCTTTTTTTTGGGGAAATGATTGCGTCATAAACTGATATCTTGTTTTTAAAAAAAAATCTTTTGCTTCCTTGTATATTACATAACAGCTTACTTAATATTTCATCATTGGATACAATGCAATCCAGCCTTTTTGACTGTCTAAAAAGTTGGTATGTATGTGTTTGGGCTTGGTTAGAGGCGTGACCTGCTGTGTCCCTCTTTGCAGTCTCTAAAAGTTGGGAGGTATGTAAGCAAAAAAAAAGTGAACGCTCCTTCCTGCATCCTATATCCCAGCTGCAGACACTGAGCTAATAAGTTTTGGCTGGGTGCCTGTAGGAGGCAGACAGGACCTGCTGTGTGTGCAGGTTTGCTGCATTTTTTATCTTAGTTCTCTTCCTTTCTCCTGCAGGTGATGATGGAGGGGGTTTGTCATCGTGGCTACAGCTTTAGATGTAATCCTTTCTGAGGGTGCCAGGAACACAGCCAACTTGGCTTGCCTTTTTACCCCCCCAGTCCCCTGTCATTTTCCGGGAAAACAGAAGGGAATTTTTCCGGTATGCACTCTGAGGTGCAAGGTACCAAAGGGGTGAAACCCGCTTGTGCTTCTTTTCCGCTGGTCACCTATGCCTTTTTCCTACAGCGGCAGAAGGCAGTTTTTCCAGTATACGCATTGAGGTGCAAGATACCTAAGGGGTGAACCCGCTGAGTACAGTGGCTACTCAACTAAGGTATCATTGCATGCCGATGTCTTCAATCCTCAGTTGGTTTCTACTCGTTTAGTAGACAATTGTCATGGAAGACAGTCCTACCTCTGCAGCCCAGGAGACTCACTAGGTCCTGGTCACTGTTCTTTTCTTTATCAAACTCACTCTGAGGAAATTTAGGGGAGTGACACATACCAATCAGGCATTCTCCTGCCCAATGCACTCTGGCTCGCCTTTGGCAGATTTACCTCAATGGCTAATCTTGCATTCAGACAAACAATTCCTACTCCAGATTCACCAGGCCATTAAACTTTGATGTTACAGATGACTATTGCTGCCATGTTTCGAAGAGTCAGGGCTTATCTACAACAAGGAGTAGTCCGTATTCACAGGTCACACCTTTGTTTATGTCCTGACATCGCTTAGGCCTGGCTGTTTGGCCTGGCTGGTTCTGTTATATTCGGGACACCCTGGCCAGTCTCTTGTCACAGAGGAATGTGCTATAAGACCTTTAGCTGACTATGCGGTCTCGTCCTTTTGTAGCCTCCTGACTATTTCTGTTGGTTCTTTCTTCACAGACTGGCCCTGGGGATTGTTTTTCCTAGAGAATCATTGTCCCTGCTTTCTCAGGTGTGTGTTTTTTCCACCACTTCCTAAGTCTTGAGGGTTGTAATGTGGTCCTCATAGACACTGACATTTACCACTGCAGCACTCCAGTGCAGGTTATCCTGTTCATATGACTCTAAGATATCTCCTATGGGTTCTTCTGCCTGGTCGGTATACCCTACATTTACTGTCTTCCTACTCTGCTCAGGTAGTGAGGTAATCTCTGGAAACTCCACTCCAGCAATGCCGTACCTTTTTTTGATTTCCCTGTAAGGCTATGTTCACACGGGTTTAATTGGGGCGCATCTTGCTGCGTACTTCGCGGCGTACTGCGCTCAAATACGAGCGAAATGCGCCCCAGTCATTATGGTAATCCGCAGTTCTCTTAGAGAACTATGGATTATGCCTCCTCTCCCCGGGCGTACAATACAACGCGCGGGCAGATAAGGGACATGTCAATTACTAGCGGCGAATACGCACCGCTAATAATAAATGTCCCACGGGAGTACGCGCCGAACGGTGTGAGCTCCCAAAGTCCCGGCGTAATTGCGGGGGGTACTTACGCCCCGCAATTATGCCGTGTGAACTTAGCCTAAGGCAGTATATGTTGATTTTATTTTATTTTTTGCCCTACATTCTCCTGTCGAAAAAAGAAAAATTCCAAAGTTGGTACTTCGTCAGCATCAGGCAAACAGAGACGTAACTGCTTACGTGTTTCAGGTTAGTTCGGACGCTTAATCGTAGTATGATTAGTTCCATGTCCAAGATGCTTAAAAAACTCTCAGCCAATAATATGCATCAAAGTCAGTCACGTGTATCAGACAATTTAACAGAAAACATTGGCAGAGCTAAAAACACTAAGGGCGACACGCATGAAATGTGGCGTGAGAACGCCAAATTTCATGCGCATAATAAAGGCTTAGAATGCGCCTCTACAGCGGGTCATAAATCAGGCACATTCTAGCGCTCGGGCGACATTTCTGGCTTAGGTATACCACTTTGAAAGTTGTAATGTGCCTAGAAAATGCCGTAATGAAGCTTGAAATCTATAGCTTCGCTACGGTTCTAGTGCGCCCCGCCCCAGGTGCCGCAGGTGGTATGTAATGCGCCCTGGAGTGGCGTGCGGGAGATTTAATAATGATTGAACAGGACTGCACCTTATATTGGGTTGAAAAGACACCAGATATCTGGCGCAGCCCCGTTCATACATGTTGCCCTAAATGCAAATAACAAAACAGACCTTAATTATACAAAATAAGATCGTTGTATCTATTCAATCTGAACAGAGCATATGTTATGAGGAGAAAGATTCAGTAAGCCTCAAGATTGCAAAGTTGACGTACATGATATCCTCCTCTAACAAGAAAGGTAACCCTTTCAATGCCTTGAAAGACAAGCTGCATGACAATCATGTGCAGCAATAAAATGAGAAGAAGCAAAAGATACCTAAGGAAAGCCACGGGATTGGACATCTGACAGGTGTCGGCGTCGGGGGCGTTGCTAGGCAGGTTTATTCGGGGCTCGTGCCCCAAATAAAATGCCTGCTGCCCCGAATCTCTCGCCCTTCAGCTGGCTAGCCTCACTCACTGGAGTAGCGCCGCATTGTTGGATCTATTTACCAACAATGCGGCACTAATGTTCTCAGTGGCTCCGCGGCTCCCTGTGATGCTGCGCTCTGCACAGGCATCAGGAGGGGCGGAGGAGAGCAGTCAGTGTAAGGCTGCTGCGTCTGCCTGTAGTGCTGTATGAGGAGGAGAAAGGCTGAAGGAAGCCTCGGGTGCCGACCCCTGAACTCCTCCTCCCTCACCCCCTCCTTCTCCACCTCCTCCTCGATAGTGTGATGAACTCTGCAGAGCTGCTGGCAGCCAGGAGGTATTTACAGGGAGGCTGTGGGGCATATTTGATAATGAGTGTAAAATACATGTCTGGGGCCAATATAACAATTACCCACAGAGCTGACAGTCTGCAATTATATTAATCAGCCCTGTGGGTCAGCAGTACATACATATGTTATCTTTGTACAACCTTTGCATTATATATATATATATATATATATATATATATATATATATATATATATATATATGGTGTAATCAGGGTGTAGAAATATACATATGTACTGCTAACCTATAGAGCTGATCAATATAACTGTAGACTGTCAGCTCTGTGTGTAATACAGAACAGTGTACTGCTAATTGTGTCTCCCTAATGCTCCAGAACCCTATGGGGACTAAACGTGTAAGTTAAAAGAAAAAGTTTTAAAACTACAAAAGATAATAAATATTAAAAGTTTAAATAACCTCCTTTTTTGTGATTTTACAAATAAAAAAATAAAAGTTACACAATTGGTATTGTTGCATTTGTAAAAAGCCAGTTTAATAAAATATAATATCACTTATCCCCTCCAGTAAGCACCTTCTAAGAAAAAAAAAATCTACCCTACAAAATTGTATGGTTTTGGTCATAGCAACCAGAGCCCATAGCAATCAACTAGAGCCCAATTAGTGTAAAATTAGTGATAGGAGCATACTTTTTTTTCTCGTTAAAAATACATGCTGCAGTTCCAATGTGGCATAAAAAAATACTGCATGAACACAGCCCTTCCGAGCAAAATGTAACACAGAGGGCCCGGGCCCCGGATGTTTTAGGACCCTAGCAACGCCCCTGGTCGGCGTACCCGAACTTTGAGCTGGCACAAGGTACTTCCGACATACTGCAGATGACATACAGTGCACGTAGCTAGATAAACTACAAAGGTAGTGTTACAATTAATGTAGCGTTACCATTATAAATGATAATGGTAGCAGTGGAAACAAATTGTTTTGATATACAGAGAAATTGGCAACAAATGCATCTGATATAGCCACATTTTTAACAACCAGGATGATTCAGACATGTTAGGGTGCTTTCCCACTGCACAGGATAAATACCGGTCGGTTTGCCGGCCGGTACTTGTCCTGTTTTGCGGCCGTCCCTATGGCCACGGGGGGGGGACTGCTTTTCTCCACGATGAGTGGAGAAAAGCCCTCCCCCTTCACATTCATAAGCACAGATTCCGTCCGAAAACCGAACGTAAGAATGTGCTTGATGAATGTTTTGCGGTCGGACCGCGGGCGGAAAAACCGCCAGATGGAAAACCCGTGCAGTGGGGACTGCTGCACGGGTTTTCCACAGAGCACCATTGTGCTCATTTTCGGCCGGTTTTTCAGGCGGTCTGAAAAACCGCAAACCAGCTGAAAAAAACGGCCGAAAACCCGTGCAGTGGGGACATGCCCTTAGGCTATGTCTACATGGCACTGGTTTTCAGTCGGATTTTTTGGATTCAGAATGTAGAATCTACAAAAAATCCAACTGAAAATCATCCCCCTAGACCGCAATAGAAAATCCAAGCTACACAGCTCAGATTTTATGAAGCTGGATTTCAAAATCAAATCCTAAATCCAATCAGTACACTTTGAACATATTATATATTGTGCCGGAAATCAGTGGATTATAGTACTGTCCAGTGTGGGCCGGTCGAAAACCCTTCACAAAATCCGCACAAAAAACACGTTTTAAAAACTATTGTAAAATTCCATAAGGGCTTGTCCCCACTGCAGGATTTTTGGTCAGATTTACAGATGGTTTTCGGATTTGAAAGCCATCTGTAAACCGATTGTCACCATCCTGATAGACTTTAATGGAAAATCCGCTCAGCAGTCCCCACTGAACAGATTTTCTGCCAGACAGTTTTTGACACCGCAGACGTTCTGAAAAACTTTTTCCCGGTTTTCGGGCAGAAGATGAACATGTCAGTGGTTGAGGTGGATGGGCAAATCTGCGAACCGCGGACAGAACAATCCCCCAAAACCACAAAAACAATGTCAAAATACCGACCGGATTCTTTAATCAGGATCCAGCCGGTATTTGCATACTTCCGTGTGGACGCGCCCTAACAGAATCTGACAGTGTTTTACTTTTGCTGTGTAGACGTAGCCTTGTAGTAGATAATCATTCAGATGGAAGAAGAAAGAGTTATAAAATAATACTTAAGATAGGAGCCGTTACGGAGATGCATCTGCAACCCTGCTGGAGGAAAGTATAATATTGGGGATGATTGAATAAGATCAGTAAATGCTAATTAAAACATATCTGAAATCCTTTTAAATCCCTCAGAATAGGAAGCAGAAAAACAATAGCAAATGAAAGGCTATCTTTGTAAGACGGTTAAAATGGCAACAAACTTTATCCAGATAAATGGGATACTTTTTTAATTGAGTTTATCATCCAATCAGAATAACCTCGAGCATGTAAACTAGTGGATAATGCACTAAATTCTTGGGATAAATTTGTGTGCCTTGAACAATTACGTTTTTTACTGTTAGTTTACTTTTAATTGCCTGGATGGGATTACACGAATATGCATTAAGTGTTGTGTTACCTGCAGTATCCTTGCTAAAGATGTCAGTATTAAACTAGAAGCTTCAGAACATAGCCGGGTAAACAGCTCGTAGCAAAAGTAGAAATTTATTGATTCACATACATAAAAGTAAGAAGTTTGAGAGGGATAATAAGGACTACCTGTTTAATAGAGTCTATACTTGGGCTGAAGACCGCTCCAAAATGCGGCAATATAGAAGAGGAAAGGACAATAAGAAAAGTCACACAGAAGACAGTAGCTCCGAGTCGGAAGTTGCCACCACGACTAATCTGATGCTGCTTAGATCTATAACACGCAAAGACTCTAAGACTGCTGATTTTTTAGATCAACCAGGCCGCAGCACCGACACAGATTCTGGAAGCAATATTGGATCAAACCTCACAGGCAAACGTGTTGGAAAAACAAAGAAAAAATAAAAACCCAAAAGCAAGAGGGCTTGGTCATCAATCTGTCTAAAAAAGTCCTAACGGATGTACAAACTGCCGTTATCGATAAAGGACTGAATTTTGTTCCTATGCAAGGGGTTTCTCTTTTTGATTTTAATGTAGATTTTTATAAACTTTGTAGGGCCATACGCCTTAGGATGTTTTTTGATGGTTCAGAAAAAAGGGAATAGCACTAGTGGTGAGATCCCCAGGAAGATGGTTAAAAGCAGTCGGGTTTGATCCTGATTTCAATAGCCCCTCTCTGGAGGTCTTCCAGAGGCTGGTGAAGTATCGAACCACTGGAATGGGAAAAAAAGGTCTAGAGAGAGGAATTTAACAGAACAGGAAAGAATGGCAATTAATGAGTTACAACAGGACAGCTCAATTGTTATTAAGAAAGCCGACAAAGGCGGCGCCACGGTCGTCCAAGATAGGGTACAATATATACAGGAGGCGATGTCACAGTTGGCTGACACCACTGTATACAAAAAATTAGATGCAGACCCCACAGAAATTTTTGCTAAATCAATCAGGGAGCTATTAGAAGAAAGCTATCAACAAGGTCTGATCGACAATAAAATTAAAAATATGTTGATCTGTAATAATCCTAGGGTCCCCCTCCTATATTTGGTACCCATAGTCCACAAATCTCTTTCCAATCCCCCTGGACGTCCTATTGTCTCGGGGATTGGTTCTCTCTTAGAACCTTTGGCCGCCTATGTTGATTCTTTTCTACAGAAGGCGGTCAAAAGAGATGCACATTCGCTAAGCGACACTGGACAATTTTTGAAAGTGATTGAAAATATTGGTGATATACAGTCTTGCCTATTTTGCACATTGGATATTAAATCCTTGTTTACAAATATCCCCTTTGAAGAGGGTGTTCAGGCGAGCAGAGATGCCTTGGGTGAGGATTCGACGCTGTCCAATTCTCAGATTAACTTCTTGATATCCCTATTAGAGATTGTTTTGACCAAGAATTATTTTAAATTTGGGGATGATTTTTACCTACAGCTGCTGGGGACATCGATGGGGTCCCCTGCAGCCCCCAGTTACGCCAATCTCTTCATGGCGGCCATGGAGAGACAACACATTTTTCCATCAGAGGGGTTCAGGAAGGTAAAAGTTTGGCTTAGGTATGTGGATGACGTGTTTGTGGTCTGGGAGGGAACAAAAGAGGACTTGCTCGAATTTGTAAATTTTTTAAATGGTATCCATTCCCTTATTCAGTTCACCTCCCATGTGGACGGAGACGTCATCCACTACCTTGATGTAGAGGTGCGACGCACCACCAACGGCATCTCTACTGATCTATATGCTAAGCCTGCCGAAAGAAATAATATGCTGCATCGCAAGAGCTACCATGCACCACAAACTTTTAGGGTATACCCACAGGCCAGTTTACAAGAGCGAGGCGAATATGCTCTACAGATGAGTTATATCATAAACAAAGTGCCAAATTAGTTGAAAAATTTGTTGACAGGGGCTATGATAGAAAAGAAGTTGAACAGGTGGCTCGAGAAATAGCTAAAAAAGATCGTGATATGCTCCTGACAAAACAAACAACTAGAGGAAAGGATCATAGATTGATGTTCGTCAGTACCTTTGATGAGCACAGCAGGCTGATTAAAAAAGCAATTGAGAGGCATTGGCATTTTACTTACGGCTGACTCTAAACATGGTCAGCTGTTTAAGGAGAAACCAGCTTTTGTCTATAGAAAAGGACGAACCATTGGGAGTCAGATTATGTCTAGTAAAATCTCTACTGAAAGTACCAAGAAACAAATGTTTCTTGATTCAAAGAAAAAGGGTACCTTCCCCTTGCTGTAAATTGTCAGAATTGCAGCTCCATCATCAGGGGACCATTTGTCCTTCATCCTACTACAGGAAAGAAAAATATTTCCCAAAGGTGCCTACACATGCGATACCAAAGGGGTTATTTATTTGCTTAAATGCCCCTGCGGTAAAGGATATGTGGGGCAAACGGCCCGTAGTATAAAAATAAGATTGAATGAACATCGGTCCAACATTAGATTGGCTGCTAGAAAGGTGATACAGGATAAAGAAAAAACTGAGAAGGAGGAAAAAAACAAAGCCCTTCGGGGAGACTAGTGTGGCAAAGCACTTTATGGAATGCAGGCACAATGTGTCTGACTTGCGATGGTGCATATTGGAGGAAGTGAGAGGTAGTGAGGGGTTAACTGTCGAGTCTTGTTTACTACGTCGAGAGGCCCGTTGGATTTTTGAAAATAACACCTTAGCCCCGGCCGGCCTGAATGAGGCACTTAGTTTTAAAGTGTTTTTGTAAATGTATTTGTTATTGTCTAATGTGAGTATAAAAAGGAGTTACTGACGTGGGTCTGCACGCTTGAGAAAGGGGGAGTGAATCTCCCGAAACGTCGCGTGGTTACGCTTACCGCCCGCCCTTCCGCTTACCTGCTCCAGGTGGAACGCCAAGTCTGATGGCGCCACGCTAATGCCTTGTGCATTGTGAAGCTCTTCTATGGCTATCTCGTTGACCACGGAATGATGCGCGGTTGAAGTGCAAGTATTTTCTACTATATTTGATACTTACTTTTATGTATGTGAATCAATAAATTTCTACTTTTGCTACGAGCTGTTTACCCGGCTATGTTCTGAAGCTTAAAGTGAAGTGGAGTTGCGGAGCTCCTAAGCAGGGTAACTAGTGGCCAACATACGAACTCTACCTACCAGTTATTATACGAAGTATTAAACTAGATTCAGTGTCCTCCAACAAAGTTAAATCCAAAAATGGAATAAAGTGTGACAGTCCAAAGAAATTTTTATTACAATAGTAGATCAAGTCCGGTATGGGCGCCACATCGCCCCCTCAAATAATTAGGAGGTCATCTATATAGCGGCCATACCAGATAATGAATGTCAAAAATAGATTATCATGATTAAAATCAGAATGGGATTCCCACCAGGTCAAATAAATTATGGCTAGGGACGGTGAGAATTTGGCTCCCATAGTGGTTCCCGATATTTGCTAAAAATATTTAGATTCAAATTTAAAAAATTGTGCTTAAGCGATTAAAAACCCGCTTGGATGAGAAAATTCTTTAATGTGTCTGAAGAATCGCTATAGGTGTCATGATAATGTTTCAAAGGTCAAATCATGGGGAATAGTAGTGTACATAGACAACACGTCTGCCGTAACCCAAGTCTAACTAAGTTGCGATCGAATATGTGATAAAATGGACAGAACGTGCTTAGCATCCTGTGAATAACCAGGAATGTTGCAGATGAGCTGTCCACCCAAGATTGATTAAATAAGAGAAAAATGGGGAATGTGATAACCTGCAAATAAAATGTAAATAGTGTTTATGCAGGTATAATGTGGAAATGGTGAACAATCTATATTGTCTAGGTCTCTCACCAGTTCCTCCATGTTTGTCTGCCCTATTAAAGCAGGAAAATCTCTAGCAGTAGGGCATTGAAGAAGCTGTTATCAGAAATCATCACAGTTCACATTTATGGGCAGTACTGTTGATGGAAACTTTTAGGCTTTACAACCATTGCAGGCATAACTCTAGAAACTGGAAAAGTACTGAATAGTTCACTGGCTAGAATGTGAAACCTAGAAACCAGGAAATCCCTTTTGTATATTTGTGTCCAGTGACCAGCCAAATAATGTTGCCTGCAAACTTTAAAGGTGCTAATAAGAACTACAAACCTTTTCCATATGTTTTATAAGGGCATATGGATATCATAAGAGAGACCTCCGCTTAGGGCCCTTGTCAACCCCAGTGAGAACCCACTGCTGATTCTCACTTCAGCCTGGTTTATGTGTTGTGTTTGCCTGTGGATTTTCCTGTGCTCTGCTACTTTTCACTGCATGGGAAATTTGGACAGCTGGTCGCCAAAGCTTTTAGTATGTGAGCTCCAAGTGATCTGGGAGCTGTAATATTAAAAAGGGTGGACAATTACTTAAAACTTACAAGATTATTAAATTACATTATAGTTTTTGTGTAATTTGTTGTATTCAGATGTGTTTGAAAATGTCTGAAAAGAGCAACATATCAATGAAATGTGTCAAACAGGCCTTACAATTGGAGTATAGGAACTGGGATCCCAACCAGTCATAAAATCATGGTGGTAAAAGTTCCAACTATGATGAAGTGCTTTCTTTTGAAGGTTTCCCTAAATTTTAATCATTCCACTGATGGCACTAACCTATTTTTTGGAGAATGTAGTGAGAATCCTAGATGTAGCTTTCTGACTGACATGTGTAGTCAACAAGGCTTTAAATATGTCAAACAGGTTTTACAATGGAGCTACAGGAACTGGCTATGATTAAGGATAGAAACGCGTCGGTCTCATTTTACAGCGAGGCACCGTTGATATTTGAGCACTGTTCACATATACAATTTACCACGCTGTGATATATTTTTAAATGATTATAATGCAGGACTTTGAATCTTATGGACCTTACCGAACAGGAAGCTGGTTTTTCACTTCTCTTATAGGAACTGGGGCCCCAACCAGTCGTAAGATCAGGGTGGTTTGACTGCCAACCTTCATTGAGTGCTCTCATTTGAAGGTTTTTCTAGATTGCACTGATGGCACCAACCTGTTTTTTGGCAATGGTGAGAGTCCCAGCTGTAGCTCTCCGATTGATATGTTTGGTCAACGAGGTTTTAAATATGTCAAATAGGGGTAACCATAGAGCTATAGGAACTGGGGTCCCAAGAAATTGTAAAATCAGAATGATGTGAGTGTCAGCCATCAGTGATTGCTTTCGTTTGAAGGTTTCCCTAGATTGCAGTCATTCCAATAATGGCACCAACCTGTTTTTTAGGGGAATGGTGAGAGTCTCAGCTGTAGCTGACATTTTTGGTCAGCAAGTCTTTAAAGGGGTTGTGTCACCATGGTGTTTTACAGAGACAGGGGTCAGGCTGTGGGTGGTTCTACAGCAGGGATTGGCATATAATTTTTGTTATTCCTAGCTGATTCTGTTACAGTGAGATGAGTGCTGAAGGTTCATAAACTGTAGTGCACAAGACTATAGAGCTCTAAACACCTGTCCCTCAAGTCCGTTGCCTTGGGATAACCTTTGACTCCTCTCTGTCTTTCAAACCACACATCCAAGCCATTACCTCTGGCTGCCGCTTCAACCGGAAAAATCTCTTGAATCCACTCATTCCTACAAAAATGCTAGTCCATGCCCTTGTTATATCCCGCCTAGACTACTGCAACATCCTTCTCTGTGGGCTCCCATCTAGCACTCTCGCTCACCTCCAAACCATCCTCAACTCTGCTGCCCTTCTTATCTAACTCTCTCCTCACTACTCCTCTGCCTCTCCCCTCTGCCAATCCCTTCACTGGCTATCCATTGCCCAGCGAATTTATTTCAAGTTACTAACCATGACCTACAAGGCTCTCCACGACCTCTCCCCTCCATACATCTCTGCCTTAATCTCCAGATATCTCCCCTCGTGTAATCTCCGCTCCTCACAGGACCTTCTCCTCTGCTCTCCCCTTATCAGCTCCTCACACAACCGTCTCCAATACTTCTCTCATGCGTCCCCCATTTTCTGGAACTCACTGCCCTTACACATAAGACTCTCCTCCACTTTTACCAGCTTCAAAAGCAACCTGAAAACCAATCTCTTCAGGATTGCCTATAACCTACAATAACCCTGCTGCCACTGTGCTACCCCACAGACATGTCTGCCCCTCACCTTCTGTCTCTTTACCCCTCCATTGTAGATTGTAAGCCCATGCGGTCAGGTTCCTCCTCTTCCTCTGTGTCAGTTGTAAGTCATTCACCCTCACCTGGCGCAATCAGAGCAGAGAGTACATACCCTAGAGAAACTTGTATACACAAGCAGTAGATAAGATCTCCTTTATCTCCTAAACAAAACAAAATCGCCTTCTGTCTCTTCCCTCCTTCCCTGTAGATTGTAAGCCCTCACGGGCAGGGCCTCTCTCCCTCTGTACCAGTTGTTAGTCACTTACTGTCACTTTGTAATTGTTTGACCAATGTTATGTATGTAGCCGTCTGAAATGTACAGCGCCCTGGAATCAAGGGCGCTCTAAAATAAATGATAATAATAATAAAAAAAATCAGAACACCAATACATTTGGTAATATTCTTTATTTACATTTGCCTCCAAGTTTAAATATAGGTTGAACTGTTTTTTTTGTTTGTTTTTTTTACAATGATTAGTTTGAAAGCGAGACTTTCATTAGAAAGGAGTATTTTTGTTAAAACTAATATTCCTGGAAAACTTTTTTTTTTTTTTTTAAATAATTTTTGGCAGTTTTTCTTAAATTCGTCAGTCCTATGCAATTAAAAAAATATAAATTATTTATATTTCTTTAGCTGTAAGATAATACTCTGAATTTCAGGGCAGACTAATCTAGTAGGTAGTAACATAATAAATGTTCTATTGTTCTCTTGACAGGGACAGATCAGATAAGACTAGATTATTGGGCAATGACCAGCAATACAGGAAATTTAAAATGGGGTAATCTTTTTCTGCATTGGGAAGGGGTTTGCTTTTACATTTATCAGGTGCTGCTGACAATACTAAAAGGGGTTTTGCCACAATCTCATTTCATACCTCCTGCATCCAGCTCTTCAGCTCTGTGTGCTCAGAAGGAGGCGTGTGTGATTTATTAGCATTGCATATCATGTGACCCAGCAGGATGACATCACCAGGCCTTTCCTCTCTGTAGTCAAAAAAAGATCTGTTTAAGTAAAGCATTGTGAGTAGCTGAAAGGTAATGTTTTTGCCTCCAGGCACAAGGGTCCTAGGTTCAAATCCCTGCAGGAACCAAACCTGTGTTTTTTTTTTTGTTTTTTTTTATCTTTATTAATGCACACACCTCTTTGAGGTTTCTTTTCTTTATTTATTTGCACTGTTTGAGTAATTACTAAGGAGTACAGAGGACAGGAGTAGAATGACAGCACCTGGGGTTTGAACACTCAGTAGCTGCCTGAGAAGAGAGGTGATGTCTGAGCATGTGCGGCCAGGACTGAGGAGCTCTCAGCCCTGGTCGTATCCCCTGGAGATGAGCTGTAAACAATGGATCACTAAAGGAGCAGCTAAAACAAAAACGGTGCAGAATTTTTAATAAAAATGAATGGTGAAAATGTTTATTTCATTTGCAAGCTTCCCACCTCAATTTTACTTCGTGGCAAAACCCCTTTAAACTTTTCAGGCTATAGCCAGTCTTAAAGGAGTTTTCTCACTACAGGTGTTCAGCCTACCTCAGTGTGTCTGGCAGCATAGGATTTCTGAATTCAGGGGTGTGCTCCTTGTCTGCCTCTTCTCCTCCTCCTACCCCCCTCCCCTCAGCACACAGACAGCTCTCCTCCTCCTCTGACTGCAGTAACTTTTATACAGCAGGGGGAGGATGAGGGGGTTTACTGCCTAACCCTGTGTGTTCCTGCCTAGGTCTGCTGCCGGCTGCTCACTGCTGGATCAGCTGCACTGTGCTGCTGTGGCTGAGCTCTTGCTGCTCCTCTCCACAGAGTCAGGAGAGGCTGATCTATGAGTGTGGAGAGGTCTGTGAAGCTGTGTATGCTAATAGCAGAGCAGGGGGGATATAAAGGTTCCTATTCCCCCTGCTTAGCATACAAATCTCCAGGGACATCTCAAGCAACAACAAACAAACCCTGTTCTGTGCTGTCCTCCCATCAGGACACAGGGCAGCTGTGAAGTGTGTTACTATAATCACAATGTGTCACTAATACAGCAGAGCAGGGAGGGATATGAACCGTTCACATGCCCCCCCTGATCTGTTCTAATAGTATAGTCAAAGCTCCACAGACACATCATGATTATAGTAACACACTTCTCTGCTGTCACATCCTACTGACCACAGATCAGCTTCACCTCTGGTCTCCTCAATCTGTGTAGAGAGCAGGTGGGAGAAGGCACACACTGGGTTAATCCAGCTACACAGACACAGAAGCCAGTGCCCTCCCCCTCCCTCCCCTACAGAAGCATCACAAGTGGCCTCTTACTGTGCGGGAGGGGCTCTGTGCTCTGACCTGTATTGAGAAGCTGATGTAGTCACCAGCACTGGCAGCCAGTGAGAGAAAAATTAACAGGTCGGCTGCTATAGTGATTTGAGGAGCTGATGCACTCCTACTACCAGGGATAACTCAAAATCATTAGGACATTTATAATGAACATATATTGCAAAGCTGCTTGTTTTTTAAAGATCTTTTAATTAAAACACAATTATTGTAGCGAGACAACCCCTTTAAGGAAGGACCATCAAGCAATCCTCTCACTGCTGTGCTATCAGAGCTCACAGAAGGGAAGTCAAAGAAAGTCACATATTGCTTGTGAATACGTGTCCCTTTAAACCTATAGCTTCCAGTTCAATTGTAGCAGTCTTTACAGTTTTAAAATAAATCACTATAAAAACTCCAGTTAATATCCAAACATTGGAACTGCATAAACTGCTCTGGTCTCAGTGAACCTAAACCTAAATTTAGGAGCTATAGTAGCGGTATAGAAATACACATGCACTACAACAAACAATATAAATAGCTCATATCGTACACCGCAGTTCAGATCAGGAATAATTGTGCTGTTGATGATCAGAGCCTTTTTGGTTAAATTAAACTGACATTGCATATACAGCTTTCCCTAGCTGAAATAATCCAATCATCAGCACAAATAGACACAATAGTTTTACCATGTTGGCATTTTTTCTGCCTCTCATTCCTGGCACTAAAATAATATGATGATGAGAAAAAAAACGAACTGTTGAATGGAGTCTGTAAATAATCCACTGTTTAATCTGTGGGATTGGATTCTGATGAAGCCTGTGATTTGTTTGATGTTTTTCACTGTCACAAAACATGAAAGTAATTACATGAGAATCACATGCCAGGTGCCCTTTATATGAACCTTTAATCTTTTAAAGGGGCACAAAACTTAAAAACTAAACAAAAAATAGACTGCTGGGGCACGAATGCCAGTGTACTCTGCTTCATCCTGTATTGTTCTATGTTGCAATACAGAAGACAGAAAATAAAGGTCTTGATTCTGCACCCCAGGGAGCACCCGATTTGTTTCCACCTTCTGCTACATCTATTGATAGGAAAAAAAACAAAAGGTGTGTGTTTCCAGCCTATGACTAAGAGCCAAATCTGCTCGAAACCTGATGGAAGAATGTTGATGCTTTATTGCTTTTTAATGGATTAAAAATAAAGTTTGGATTTTTCTGCCCGGGTGCTGGATACATACAATTTGTTTTGGGTTCTCCATTCAAGTTGATGTCCATCGTATCCCATTTCCTTGGCATCACCAATTTAACGTTAAGCCAATATCTATGTGAGGTGAACTGCTTCTGTATGTTTTTATTCTCAAACTGATAGAAATGGGCAAGCTGGAAAAAAATGCTGTGGTACATTCAGCTGTCTGCATTGGGGACAAGCGCAAGTGCAGAGGAATTTGGGTGAAGAGCTGTACTCTGAGGGTTTTCATCATTCTGCACGTGCCTGCTTGACCACTGCTTGATTTAAACTTCTCACCACCATGGACGATGAATGAGGAACTCGGGACCATTGTCCTTGTAATTGTATGCATTAGTTACTTTTCTTATAAAAAAGTTTTTTTTTTTTTTACTTGGAATAAACCGATTAAAGACCACTCCTGTACGACCTTTTTCAATGCCCACCTGCTAGCGATGAAATGCATGCTGATAGGTTGCTCTCTGATTAGAGAATATCCATGTTGCTTGATGACACATATGATAAGAGGTTTCCCAATATTGATCCCCCCCCCCCCCTGCTCCTGCTGCATTTGTAGGTTAGCACACCTTTGACAAGGTTCTTTTGTATGACCTACAGCCAGAGGTCCATTTTAAATGGCTTTCGGTTGGCTCCCCAAAAAACATACACGTAGATAGGGACAGGCGTATTTATTACCTTAGGCAGATAGGAGTGAGTAGCTGCTGGCAGCCTCTGGTGCTGCTAAATTCTGGTTAATAAAAGGAAGGGACATTATAAAATTCAACACCTCTCATCCTAATTGGTGGGCATCCATTCACTACACAGTCAAGTTACATTATTAGCAGCATGTAGCTTGTGAAGGAAGTCACATGACTTGAGCTGGCTTGGTGGGTATATAAGGTGTGTGATAGGCTGTCTGCACACATATCCCTCATTTGTGTTACATACACCCATGCATGCTGATTGTCTTCCCTGGTACAGATGGAATTTTCCAGCAATAGAATGCAACATGTCGCTCAGGTAGAAATATCTGACATTGGTTGGCAGAGCATGACCAAGACATCTAAGTACTACAAACTTGAACTCAAACAAGTGTGACCACCTTGATCATGGATTATTATTATTATTATTATTATCATTTATTTTGGAGCGCCCTTGATTCCAGGGCGCTGTACATTTCAGGCGGGTACATAAATAACATTGGTCAAACAATTACAAAGTGACAATAAGTGACTAACAACTGGTACAGAGGGAGAGAGGTCCCTGCCCGTTAGGGCTTACAATCTACAGGGAAGGGGTGAAGAGCCAGAAGGTGAGGGGCAGACATGTTTGTGGGGCGGAGCAGTGCAACACGCTTAATGTTGGTTATAGGCAATCCTGAAGAGGTAGATTTTCAGGTTACGTTTGAAGCCGGTGAGAGAGGGGGAGAGTCTGAGGTGTTGGGGCAGTGAGTTCCAGAGTGTGGGGGAAGCACGAGAGAAGTCTTGGAGACGGTTATGTGAGGAGGTGATGAGAGCAGAGGAGAAGGTCCTGTGAGGAGCGGAGGTTGCGTGAGGGGACGTATTTAGAGGTTAAGGCAGAGATATATGAAGGGGAGAGGTTATGGAGAGCCTTGTAGGTCAAAGTTGCTAGCTTGAACTGGATTCGCTGGGCAATTGGTAGCCAGTGAAGGGATTGGCAGAGGGGAGAGGCAGGGGAGTAGCGAGAAGAGAGGTGAATCAGACGGGCAGCAGGGTTAAGGATGGTTTGGAGGGGAGCAAGAGTGCTGATGGATCCTTCCCATGCACCCTCCAGCAGCTATGGGATGCACTGCAGTCAGCATGGCTCCAGATACCTGTTCAACCCACCAGAACCTTATTGAGTCACTCCCAACCCACCTAGCTGCTGTGCGAGTTGCACACGGTGGTTGCTCCTGGATATTAGCTGGTGGTCATAATAATGTGACTCAACTATGAATATTAAAAAGGGTCAGTATTAATTTGGGTGTCTTTTTACAGCCTTTAGAGTTGTAATTACTGTATACATTTTGATAACCTCATGTGTTCATTCCATTAAGATTGTGTCCCCAGAGAGAATACTCCTTAAACAGTTTTATCATGCTTCATGCCCAAAGCAGAGTGCCCCATTAGTAAGCATAAGAGATTGTTAAAAGGCTTCTTTCTACTGGCACGTACAGGCAGTACATTCTATAAAAAGATTGTTGAAAATTGCCCTTTCCCCTAGTTTATCTGGGCTGCACCAGGGACAACTACACTGTACACTGTATTTTTTTGAAAATTACAGAATGTACTTTTATATAGGACTGAACGATGCACATTTTGGAGTGATGCCAATATTGGTTTCCAAAAGCCCTAGTGATGCATATTTTATGGGGTAGCTTCAGACTCGCACTTGTGAGTGGTTGTGGGTGGTTCCACAGCAGTAATTGGAATATTAGCTCTGCTGTTCCTAGCTGATCCTGTTATAGTGATGTGAGTGCTGAAGATTTGTAATCTGTAGTGCACAAAGCTACAGAGCTCTAAGGCTATGTATCCATTGCATAGAAAAGTCAGTTTTTTCAGCGTTTTTCATTTTATAAAAATGCTGAAAAAACGACATAAAAGAGGTCTCATAGACTTGTATATTAAAAACGTTCTGTTGTCTCCAAGAACGTTTTTTTTTTCCTGCTCCTTTTTTTTGGGTTGTTTTTTGAAACATGTTGCAAAAAATGACTGAGCAAGGCAGAAAACGTGCTATTGAAGTCCCTGTAAAGCGACAGACGTTTTTTGGCACTTTTTTTGCAGAAATACACAGCAGATCTAAAGCTGTGCATTCTACAAAAAAATAAAAAGCGTCAAAAAATGCAAAACGCGCCAAAAAACTGAAGGTTTTTTCAGCAGATTTTGACAGGCAGTGGACAAAAGCTCAGTTTTATGAATATTTTTAGGATTTGGTTTTCAGGTCGTTTTCAGTCCACTGCTGTGTAGACCTAGCCTAAGGCTTAAGACTTGTCATTAACTTAGGTAAACAAGCTTATGTGCTAGATTCAACAGGGAGTGACTGATCATGGTAGGATTGCTTGATTGATGGTAACTTGGATCAATCAGACAAGAGAGAGCAGGGAGAGGTGGTCAGTAACATAGAGAAACTTGTATACACTAGCAGTAGATAAAATCTTTATTTTCTGAAGGAAGCAAAATCAACAAAGCAATATATTTGGTAATAATATTCAGCTTTCTCTATATGTTAAAAGATAATCAATGTAATGAGAAAACCCCTTTAAGTTTATTATCATGGCGTCAAGTACAATATTATCAAAATCGTTACTGGGAATGAGAAATGGAATACTTTTATTTATTTGACCGTATAACTGTTCAGTGCAGAGTTTCTGGTAAACTATGTATTATAAATTTTACCTTTTTACTTTTAATTAAGATGTTTGTGCCTCATCTGGCACTTCTTGTTAATGTGCCAGATAGAGAAATGTTACCCTTTAGCAGGTCTGTATCAATAGAGCATTCCCACAATATGAAGTCTGACCCATTTGTATGTACAGTCTTAAAAATGCTGAGTAGATAAGCTGAGTGGACACGAGACCTGCGTCATGATAAAATAATCTTCTTTATAAAATCAAATGCCTTGCTCCAAGGTGATACTTTGGATCAACTTCTTTGGCCAAATATATTCTTTGGAAGCGTGACTGATGCTTGTTCCTTTATAACACGTGGTGTAAAAAAACAAATAAGGTCATTATTTTCTAATAGTTTTTCCTTTCTAAGTAATGCCGAGCTGTAGCCTGTACTTGTAAGGCCGTGTTCACACGGCTTATTCCCGACGGATTTGTGAGCCGTATTGAGCTCACAAATCCGGCGTGAATAAGGGGCGGGACGGGGGCGGCGCCGCTCCCGGCACCTTAGACAATGCGTGCGCGCCGTAAATAATGTTCATGTCACTTTCTCCCCCCGCGGCGGATTCGCCGAGCGGGGAGGAGCGACGGAATCCACTGTTCTCTATGAGAGCAGTGGATTACCGTAATGACAGGGACGGATTGGCGCCGTACTGAAGCGCAAATCCGGCGCGGATTACGGCGCCAATCTGTGCCCAAATAAGCCGTGTGAACGAGGCCTAAGAGTGTTTCTTTATACCATGTCACTATTGTAATGAACAGACCTCAGGGCAGGGCTGTGGAGTCGGAGTCGTGGAGTCGGAGTCGATGCCTATTTTGCAGGAGTCGGAGTCGTCATAAAATGGACAGATTCCGACTCCTAAAATATATAATAAGTTGGTCCAGTTAGTTTGATGCAGTGCAAATAGCAGGAGGAATTGGGTCCGGCTACTGCTCCCATATCTTCAACCTTATCACATGAGGAGTGTAATTGATGACATGGAGCAGGCAAAGCGCTGCCCCAGAGGAAAAGATTATGCTCCCATGACAAACAGATTTCACAAAATTTTTCACCTGTTTTCAAAGAAGTAGAAGATCAACCATTCATCAAAACTGACTGTGGCTGAGGCAATTCCTTTATTCCCTGACATTGTTCGAGATGTTGCCCCTGTGGTCACCGCTTTGCCCCCAACCCAAGTTAGTGTAGAGAGGCCGTTCTCTAGCCTGGAAATAATGAGATCAGATGTGAGGTCATGTATTCAGGATCTGTTGGAGGCAATACTATTTCTCAGAACAAATTCAGAGACTTCACAAATGTTCCTGCAGTGTTTTGCAAATTTACAATTATTTTGTGTCCTAAAGTCGTATCCAATAAATATATTTTACACTGACAAGCAAAATGGTAACAATGGTTTGAACTTGTGACTTTCAGACTCCATATCTCTCCATCCACTACAGCTTTGTACATGAGGCTACTGTAATTTTATATACAGTCATCTTACCTATCTTATACATAAATTAGACTTGCAAGTATTTAGCATCTGCTTAGTTACAGTTTTGCGCCTAAAAATCAAAGTGTTAATTTTTATTAGTTAGTTTTATTTGGGAAATCCACTTTTGGTTTTCAATACTTACTGAATCCTTCTGGGCTCTGGATCAGATTCGAGCATATCTTGACTAAAATCTGATCCCAGGTCTCTTCTACACATTCCCAATGTTGGTGCAGACTGGACTTGGATACAAATACAGCTTTTTCTTTAACTCTACCCACAGGTGTTCAAAAGATCAAAACATTGTTACCCTTTTGCTTGTCAGTGTCTGTTCTACCTAAATAGCATGATTATTGTATCATAAGGTGATAAACAGCCTGATGTTACCATTTTACTACAGTAAACTTATCACTTAAACATGCGCCGTGTATGAGGGATTCAGGAGTCTGATTCGGGAGTTGGAGTCGGAGGTTTGGGAAATTGAGGAGTCGGAGTCGGGGCTTCGGCTTGCTGATTCCACAGCCCTGCCTCAGGGGTCATTTTACATGACATATTGATGCTGAGGGCATAGGTCTGGTTCATAGAAAAAGTTATCTTGATTTTACAGCAACATTGCATGTTTTTTGAAGCCCTGAAATAATAATGGTTAGAAATAATAATAAAAAATATTATATAAAAAAACAGTCTGAATTTAGCACTAGAATTCGTTTTATGGGTAAAATTTTGAAACTTTCCTGCACTTTACTAAGGGAAAAGACGTGAAAATTTTCATATATAAATGTGAAAATACTTAAAGAAAATTTATCGCCGATTTATTTTTTTACTTATTAAAACAAGACACAGATACATATTGTTTTTCTTCTTAGGGTTCGTTCACATGATGTATTTGAGGTCCATATTTCGGGGCATAATTGTGTTGCAATGCACCCGAAGTACAGACCGCAAATACAGTAATTCATAGTTCTCATTGAGAGCCATGATTACCTGCCGTTTTCCGACGCATCTTTCGCGACACAAGAACGAAGTGACATGTCACTTATTCACTGCCCTTACGCACCAGGGAAAGTGAAGGTCTATGGGAACAGGCACAGAGCGTTTTAGAAGCATGCGCTGATGCAATTCGCCGTGTGAACATACTCTTTGCTGTTTTTATTTCCTGTTTGTGTGTTTTGAAAACTGGACAGAAGAAGGAACATGTTTTAAGTTGCTGGCTGTGTAAAAAAAAACCTCCGGCAGAAAATCCATTCAGTGTTGACTGCTGAACGGATTTTCTATTAAAGTCTATGGGGATGGTTGCTTGTCGGTTTTCAGATGGTTTCTAAATCCGCAAACCGTCTGAAAAACCGACCAATAAACCATGCTGTGTGGACTGACCCTAAGGCCCCGTTCACACGGCTTATTCTGCCGCGGATTGGCGCCGTACTGCGCGCCGGATTTGCGCTTCAGTACGGCGCCAATCCGCGGCAGCAATTACGGTAATCCACTGCTCTCATTGAGTAACAGTGGAATCCGTCGCTCCTCCCGCTCGGCGAATCCGTACGGGCGGGGAGAAAGTGACATGCACATTATTTACGGCGCGGACGCGCCGTAAACAATGCATTGTCTATGGGGCCGGGAGTGGCGCCCCCGCCGCGCTCCGGCCCTGCCCCCGTCCCGCCCCGTATTCACGGCGGATTTGTGCGCTCAATACGGCGCACAAATCCGCCGTGAATAAGCCGTGTGAACGGGGCCTTAGGGTGCGTTCCCACGGCAAAGGACAAATACCGGTCGGCCATGTCCTGTTTTGCGGCCGTCCCCACGGCCGCGGGGAGGCGGCTTTTTTTCCGCAATGAGCAGAGAAAAGCCCTCCCCCTTCACAAGCACAGATTCTGTCCGAAAACTAGAAAAAAGAAATCGAAAAAGTAACAATAATATGTTCTTTTCTTGGTAAAATAGTGCATAAGGCATAATAGTGAAAGATTTGTATTTTTCGACTTCTAAATACCAGATGCATATTCATATTTGCATTCATTTTTGTCTCTCATTTAGGTGCATTTATTCCAGGTGTCCCTGTACAACCAGTAGTTTTGAGATATCCCAACAAAATGGTAGGTCATCTTTCTTCCTATAAACTAATATTTTCTTGCCTTTTTACAGTGCTGTCAGAAATCTGAATCATGCCCCATAAATATGGAAGAGTGAGACGTGAAGAGCATTGCATATATATTTGTTTACATAAGACACAAACTAGATAAAAATTCTCATTCATTAAATGCATTCATTATTCACTTAGCCATAGTACAGCCGCCTGTCTAATATTGTGTAGGTCACTTTTGTGCCACATGCTCTGATTCATTGAAGCTTGGACTTGTGGTATTTTGCAAGACATTAAGACCAGATCCTCTAAGTCCTGTAAATTGTGAAATAGGGTACCGTGGACTTGTTATTACAACACGTACCACATCACAGGCTCTTACTGGCCCACAGGGGAAAAGAGGAGACTCCTTGTGGCCTCCTAAGTATGGCAGACCTGGACTTTTTTTTTATTTTTTATAAGCTGCATATACATCCTTGGGATTGGCAGAGAGAAAGAGACAGAGTATAAGAGGCGTGTACAGTAAACCGGCATGTCCAGAATCGACTCCACTGGTGGACTCCGGAATCAGCTCCACTGGTGGACTCCGGAATCAGCTCCACTGGTGGACTCCGGAATCAGCTCCACTGGTGGACTCCGGAATCAGCTCCACTGGTGGACTCCGGAATCACCCCATGGTGGATCCGGAATCACTCCACTGGGGGGACCCCCCGGAAATCACTCCACGGGGGACACCAAAAACAAACTCCATGGGGGACCCAGAATAACCCCACTTGTGGGGGGCCCTGGGGAATGAGATTCCAGTGATGGGCCCTAGGTACCCAAGTCTGGCATTGGGTAATTTTGATGTAAAGTCAGTAACTGGAACTCTTGCCAGGACCCAAAGTTTCCCAACAGAATGTCACACAGAGACTCCACTGGCTTGGTTTCATGGTGCCATGTCTTCTCCAGGTCGGCAACACACTTGCTCTCAGCACTCAGTAGGATGTGAAAGAAATTGTGACCTACCAGACCAGGCTTCCTCATTTTATTGTTTCATGGCCCAGTTCTGGTGTGCTCATGGTAGGCACTTTTTGTAGTGGACAGGTGAGCAGGGGCACTATGACCGGTCTGCAAGCTGTGATGCTCTATATGTTCGGACATCTTCCTATCATAGCCTGCATTCTTTTTTTTTTTTCCAGCAATATGTGCTACAGTACCTCTTCTGTGGGATTAAAGCAGACTGGCAAGATTTTGCTCGCCATGCCCATCTGTCAGATTTGGGTGCCTATGGCCCTGTTGTCTGTTTACCAGTTGTCCTTGCTTGGATTATGTTTGGTAGGTTCTGACTACTGGAGACAAGAATGTCCTTAAGATTTGGCATTTCGAAGGTGATCGGACCCAATCATCTAGCCATCACAATCTGGCCTTTGTTAGTCTTTGTAAACTGTTCACTTGCTGCTTACTATTTCTCATCCCTTGATAGTTGATGTTACAATATTGTGGCTTAAATTTGTTTATATAACTTTACCACGTATAACCTCACCACTATATAGAATGGTTACTACAGTAACAAATATAGAAAAATGGAAATCTGGTAACCTTTTGAATGGTCCTAAAGGGGCCCAATGGTCAGATGTACCCAGCAGTAATTTCATATTTGGTACCACCTTTCGTTATGTGTATTAATAAATGCAGATATTATTTTCCCAGAGTCACCTACTGCCTGTGAGAATGTTTCTCCTGTCTAAAGACATCATCGAAAGCTTCCCATGAAATGGACAGTATCCCTGTACAATTGACTTATATTACATAGCACCATCTGGGCAGGTGGGTAAACTGGCAGAAATCCCAGTGGCCTCTGAGTCACTATTTGACTTGAGAAATAAATAAAGAAGTCATTTACCTTATGGGACAGTGTAAAATCCCATGACTATAATGCATCTTGTTTATGAAAATAATAGCTACAAAGAGCGAGCTCAAGCCTTTCCCTGGAGCAGAGCTCTCATAACCACGGTCATATTAGCTGCCGTTAACTCCTCCTGTCCTGGCCTCTGTGTGTGATCGGAGGATTGGATTTACCAGCCCTTTCTTCTACTATTTGTTCTGTAGTTGTTCACACACAGCTTTTATGGAGAATGCTACAGAGCAATCACAGGGTCTGTTTATTTGTCATATAAATGGATCCTGTTAGACTGCTCCTTTTCCAGGATCTAACCTATAGTATTCGCTGTCAGAAGTAGAATCCTCCTATGTATTTTCAGTGCTGGTCACCAGAGCTTACATACCAGTCTGATGCCGCTTCTTCTCAGAAGTGTTCTTTTTTATAGGTTCCAGTCGTTAAGTTGACTATTGACCAGGCCTGAAAAGGCCTTCTTGACAGCTAACGTGTTTTTCCAAAAATAAGACAGGGTCTTATATCATTTTCATTTCCAAAAAAGGGCTAGGGCTTATTATTGGGGAGGGCTTATTTTTTTAACATGATTGGTGCAGACACTGCATGCTGGGACATTTTGTTCCTTGGCAGCTGCTGTGGACCTACAAGTACCAGCGTGTATATACACACACACACATACACCCCATAGTTTTTACTATAGGGTATGCTGTGTGTGTGTATGTATGTATGTGTATATATATATATATATATATATATATATATACACACACACACACACACAACAATCAACCGTTAGTCAGAAACCATCTGTGTCTATTCTTTTAGTGCCTTATCTTGAAAGTGTGGCATGCTGGGGAACTACAAGTCCCAGAAAGTAACACACTTTAAGATAAGGGATTGTTTGTGTGATTGTATAAATGTGTGTGTTTGTGTGTGTGTGAGAGAGAGAGTGTATATGTATGTGTGTGTGTATACATTGAACTTTCACTTACACATTGCACTCTATGGTGGAACTACAAGTCGAAACATGTCACAGTAGCCACACTTTCAGATATGGGATTGTATGTGTGACTGTATAAACGTGTATGTAATGTGAGTGCATTTGAATGTGTGTGTATACACTGAACTTTCACTTACACATTGCACTCTATGGCCTGGGCTGAAGGACCTGCGAGTCATGTGACTGTGACATCATCTCAGGTCCTTCAGCTTGAAAACACTGGAGGTTTCCACAAAACCTCCAGTCTAACAGGCCGTTTATGGGGGTGGGTGGGGCTCAGGAATGGCACTGCCAAGGAGGCAGGCAGCAGGTGACATCACTTTAGGAGGTCTGACCCAACAAAGGGCTTATTTTTTGAGTAGGGCTTAATTTAAAGCCGACTCCAAGAATCTGTGAAAATCAGGCTAAGGCTTATTTTTGGGGGAGGGCTTATATTTGTAAAAACACGGTACATATTTCCGTTTTTGCCTCTGGCTGTCAAAAATTTTAGCAAAATAAACTTTTTTTTTTATGATTGATCATAAAAGGCCCCTTTGTTTTTTTTGAAGATAAAAATTGTTGTTTTTTGGGGATTTTTTTTTTTTTTTTTACGGGTTTAAGGATGGGTGCCTTCTATGCGTTAAGCAGCAGTAGTACAGATAACGAGAGGATTTCAGTGTTCCCTTCTTGG
>JAODAL010048039.1:0-29350 GCA_025379985.1 Phyllomedusa bahiana | reverse complement strand
TCATTGGTTTTTTTTAAACCACATTTTTAATGGCCTTAAGTTCCTTCAGAGCAAATCGTTTTTAAATTATTTCAAATTACAAAAGTGCTTTTTTAAAGGGAAGTTTCCTTTTTTCCCTTCCCACCATCAATTTTACAAACATGTCCACAGATGGATTAAGGGACTTTGGGGCCCCAAACATTTTTGATTTTGGTGAACAGATACGGGAAATTTCTCTGTACTTACCTTCTCCTTTTAATAGGGTTTCAAAAAAATCTTGAGTGCTTCCATTGCTCCGGGGCTGCAAAAATTTTGAAAAAGGGAATTTTTTTCCAAAAAAATTTTTTTCAAAAAAATTTTCCGAGCAAAAGAAAAACACCCTTTTAATGACCATAAATTCATAAAAACCAAACACCGGAAAAACCCTAAGGAAAGCACAGTTTTTCCTGAGCCCGGAAAACCAAAACGAAAATCAAAATAAATTAATTACCTTCAATTAAATTTCGGGGGATTTTCAGAATTATTAGATTTGGGGTTTCAATGGAGTGCTTCGAGAAACCCAGGACGAAAAAAGCCCGTTTGGATAAAACATTCACCCCAACTGAAGTGATAAATTTTTGGGCCCCTTCCCATGATGACAAGAATTGACCCGGGGAAAATGGCCCTATTCATCTAAAGGAAATTTTTCCACTTAAAAACCCTTTGTTGTTGATAATCATTGCCATCCCAGTGACTTTTTTTTGGTTTTTTCAATTCCTTATCTCCTTTTCCCATTGCTGTTTTTTCCCAATTAAATGTCTGTATAAAATTTTTTTTTAAAATTTTTCAAAAATCCAAAGATTCCTTTTTTTATCCTGCAAAGGTGAAATTTTTTTTTTCCAAATTTTTTTTCAAGTTGTTTCTTCTCATGTCCAAAAAGCAATTCAATAAACGTACGGGGAAAAAAAGTTTACTCTTCCTTTTCCACCTAGATCGGTACCTATCATCCTCAACGGGAATGATGGAAAAAACTTTAATCCTAAGGCTACGGGCCCAAAATTCCCACCAAAAACTGTTCCCAAGAGTCTCTTTATTCCCCCCAGGACCCCCGGGAAAGTTTTTTTGTTTAACTTTTTTTTAAAGTTTTCCCGAGTTTCCCAAAAACTCCCTTGTTCCACTTTGGGATTCAAAACAATTTGATTTCCCCCCAAAAACCTGAAAAGCTGTGACAAACCCAACATGTATCACGACCACGAAAATCCAAATTTAAAAATTTAGTCCCGCAATTTAAATTTGGACCCCTTAAAAATATACAAAAATTTAATTTCCCTTCAGGCGGTTCCCAAAAAAAAACTGTCCCCCTAAATATTCCAGATATAAACCAAAACAAAATGATGACTCAAAAATACTATATAAAATTGTCAAAAATCCATAATAAACTTTATTATAAGAAATACGTTACACAAAACTGACACAATGTTTTTAATCACAGCTAAAAAACAGTTAAAAATCATACATAGTACAAAAAAGCAGGACAGTATGTCACTTAAAACACTGGGAAAACAAACAAAATAAATTAACCACAATGCATCATAGTATAAATTACAATAGTAATATATCAAGTGACATGAATATACACCAGATGCACTGCAGAAAATATCAAATAGTGAAAATATAATTACAAATGTAAAGTTATATTACCCAGGAATAAGAGACATGCAACCTGCCACAAACCGTTTCGACGTACGTTTCGTCGCCTAGCTTTCTCAAGAGGCTACAAATGAATACAAAGACTGGGCATAAATAGATAGGGCAAAACACCCTTACAATTTCTATTGGCCAATAGAAAATAAATCAGCTGTTACTTGCCTCATAATCATAGTAAAACCAGAGTGAGACAAGTGTGCACATGAAGCATGAACTAATCACAACCAGGTCAAAGTGTATGAACCCCGCACAGACTCAGAACCAAACATGCAGCAGAACCACCATATTGGTTAAGGGAACACATACAAACTAGTAAGCGCATAATCTCCTCCCTAATCCCATGGACACAAAACAAATAAGGCCCCCTTGTCACACCCTCTGCAGCAGGTGACACTTCTAGACAGAGGTGAGAAATCACAATTTAAAACGTCATGCCTGACCTCTACCCCCTGATGAAGCCAGGCTAGCTGGTGAAACATGTCGGCGGGGTCAGACATGACGGTTTCAATTGTGATTTCTCACCTCTGTCTAGAAGTGTCACCGGCTGCAGACGGTGTCACAAGGGGGCCTTATTTGTTTTGTGTCCATGAGATTAGGGACGACTGCCCAAGTAGGAGGCTTGGGATCCCTTACTGGAGCTAGTAAATTGCTGTATATATAAGGCTTTCCTGTTAATAGGTGGTGCTCCACCAGACTTGATAATAGAAAAGGAGCTATTCCTTTCAGAAGTAGAAAGGGTTAAATGGTGAGGTTAGACATCAGGTTTTTAAATAGTGTGGATAGAGGTTAAGAGTTATACATAATAAAAGTTACGTTTTAGTGTTTTACAGATAGAGAACTGATAGAGATTAAGTTTGCCTATGGCAAAATAGTAAATATAGTGATCAAAAGTCACTTTGTTCTCTTGCGAGATTCCCAATTTTTTGGAGACTATGGGCGACATGTATGAACGGGCTTTTGGCCTGTTTTTTGGAGTAACCTGCGCCTCCCGGCCCGAATCCCCCTGTCGGACGCGGGGGTGCGGTTTTTAGGCGCAGCGTTCGCCACTTTCAGCTGCGTCCCATGAAGGGGGGGGGGCAAGGGGGCGCGATGTGGCGCGTGTAGGGTTTTCGGGGGGGGACACGGCGCCTCAAAAAACGAGCTTGTACGATCGCGAGTCGGCAAAGTGAGCGCTTTTGCAGCGCTGGGCCCCCTCCCAAGCAACCTAGTTTTTTTTGGGTCTAAATGCCCCGGCGGAGGCGAAGTAAAGCAAGAAGTAACATGAGAGGAAACATAAAGATCCAACAAAAATTTTGGGCATCAGCTCCCTGCAGCAGGAGTATGATTCCAAAAACCCCTTTAAAAAGGCGGAAAACTTATCAGAAAAAAGAGCTAAAACCTCAAAAATAAAAACTACATAAAAAAATCACTTCCAAAAATCTAGAACGGGAAACATCAAAAAATTGGGGATATTGGAAATTCCCGGGAAATACGTAATTCAAAAATTTTGAAAGCTATTTCATTGGTCGGCAGAAACCCCCAATCAAAAAGGGGCAGTGAACCATTAAAAAATAGGAGAAGTATTGACCAATCAGAATCAAAGGGGACAGTTCAAAATACAGAAAAAAAAGCTGAAAAAGCTGATTGGCTGAGTAGCGGGGGGTTGGCTATCTCGGCCCAATCAGGGAAAAGGAGCGACAGGGACCCATTATGCCCAGAGAAGTTTGAAAAAAATAAAATCAAAGGCGGGACAGTTTTAAAATACAGTAAAAATGCTGAAAAGAGGTTGGCTGGCCGGGGGCTTGGTATCCCAGCCAACGAGCGCGACACCCCCCATTTTATCTATGGAAGATCGGGGCAATGCAATCTCCGCTTCAGCGCCCTTCGGGTGGGTTGAATAAAAAAAAAACATTTTAATTACTTTAAAAAAATTCTCTGAAAAGAGCTGAAACCTTCTTTTAACAAATCGTTAAAAAATCCCTAAACAACGGTTTGGGCCCCCAGGGCCCGGGGCTCTAAGGAAATTCAATAGAGAGAATTGGGGGAAAACAGTAATTCAAATTGTTTTTAAATCTTTTGTTGGTCGGGGAGAACAGTCAATCAATAGGGCGACAAAAACCCATTATTTCCCATGGAGAAGTTTTGACAAAACAAAAAAAAGGCGGGGGCGTTCAAAATACAGTAAAAAGGCAGGGAAAAAAAACTGATTTTTTGAAGCGGGGGGGTCGCCCGCTTTGCCCAAAAGAGCCGAGTATTTTCATAGGTTTATGGGGGAAGAGAAATTAGAGGGCTCTGGATTGGCTAAGTTTAAAAAGAGGGGGGTTTTTTGGAAATGGGAGAGGAGCACCTCCTATGGGTTTTCTAATCAAACTGAAATAAAAGTAACATGGGGGGGGGGGCCCAAATCAAATGATAAGACTACAGAAAATTGTCCCCAGTGTATTAAAAAAATTTAAAAAATGGGGGGAAAAAAAAAAAAATGTAAATTCAATAAAACCTGTTTATTTCTTATTTTCGTTAGCCAAGGATCAATAGTATTGGTGTAACAAATAAGAAATACAAATGATTTTTGTGAATTTAAAATTTTTTTATTTTTTACCCCCATATTATTGACATTTTATATACACTGGGAAAATTCTGTAGTTTACATTTGATTTCGGCCTGTCATTTTTTTTTTCAGTTGCATTAGAAAACCCTAGGAGCGTTGCTCGCTCTCCAAAGGGCCAAAAAAAACCGCGCCTTTTTTAATTAGCCAATACAGAGCTCGTCTGAATTTCTTTTCCCCATAGAACTCTATGAAAAGTGTCGCGCTCGATTGGCAAGCTTGAGACCCCCCGCCGTTTCGAAAATAGCTCTTTTGCCTTTTTACTGTTTTTGAATGTCCCGCCTTTGAAATGAGGGTCAATTTTTCTCCATAGGTTGAATGGGTCCCTGTCATCCTATTTATTGGTAAATTCCCCCATAGTTAGAATGGGCCCTGTCGCCCCCCATTCTGTTGGTGGGCAAAACCCACCCAAATCAAAAGAGCTTAAACAATTTAATTATTGTTTCCGGAAATTCCCTTCTATTGAAATTTCCCTGTGTAGCGTGGTCTCGGCGACAAGCGTTGTTCGGGTTTTAAATTTTGATTTATGTTTATAGAAGGTTTGAGCTTTTTTCGAGAATATTTTAAATAATAAAAATGATTTTTTTAAATCATACTCAGCCGCACGGCCTGAGAGGGAGATTGCATTGCCCCAATCTCCCCATAGACACATGGAGAAGTAGTTCGCCTCTGATTGGCTGGGTTACCCCAAGCCCCGCTAGTTAAACCCAATCAGCTCTTTTCACATTTTTATGTATTTTAAACTGTCCCCCTTTTGATTTTGTTTGGGTTAAAAACTTCTCCATAGGCTAAAATGGGCCCCTGTCGCCCCGATTCTGTTTGGGAAAAGATAGCCAAGCCCCGTAGTCAGCCAATCAGTCTTTTCGCATTTTTATTGTATTTTGAACTGTCCCCCTTTGATTCTGATTGGTCAATACTTCCATGGGTTTTTAAAAGGGTTTCCCCTGTCGCCCTATTCTGATTGGCCGGTTTTCCCGCAATGAAATATTTTCAAAATTTAAAATTACTGTTTTTCCCGGCAATTTCAAAAACCCTAATTCTTTATACGCCGTTCTAGTTTTTTTGGAAAGTGATTTTTTTTCATGTATTTTTTATTTTTTAGGTTTTTAGCTCTTTTCTGAGAATGTTTTTCCCCCTTTTAAAAACGATTTTTTTGATTCATACCCGACGGGCATTTTAAGATTTTCGCGTTTTTTCCGCCGTCTCGAATCGGAATTGTAAGGCGAAGTTTTCCCCATGCGCCCCTGTCCCCGACTGCGGCCTGTCCCGCACTGTGCCCACACACTGGCGGGCGCGGGAAAATTTTTCCCCCTTTTTTGAGCTGCCGGCGAATCTTTTGGCGCGCGCCGCACTGCCCCCTTTTTCCCCGCACTGCCCCCCAACACTGTCGAGGCGTGGCGGACTTTAATGTTTGTATGAGTAAAACCTCGGGCGGCGAAAACCCAGGCGAGCCCGCCTGCGCCTAAATCCCGCACCCCGACGTGGCGAGATTCATACATGTCGCCCTATTTGTTAGATATGGGCAGGGGCAGTTTACCCGGACCCAAATTTTGTTGGCAATCGCTGGAGATTGACTATAATTTTTCAGAGAGGGAAAAAAGAAGTGTATCTGCTCAATGAGGCATCTTTTCCCTTCTGGATAAAGGCTGATGATTTACGATCATCTGCAAAATTTAGCTCCAGCTGAAATGGCCCTACCCAAGGCTCAACAGTAGTTGAGTCCCTTCAGAAACATTACTAACATGTCATGGCTTACCAGAAAACTACAGAACTTTTGGGACTATATGCCTTTGGGTGATCCGTGCACCATATGTAATCTAAGTCTATTTGTCATTTTTATTTTAAGTTTTAATGGTCGTTCTGAGGAGGTTATGTTCCTCTAAAGGGTTTTCCCGCATCACATTTTTATTACATTACTACTGGATATGCTATTAATAGGTGCAGGTCCTCTAAACCCCTGTCCTGCTTTGTTTTATGGCCACCACAAGTGGTGAAGGCTGCTCATGCGTGGCGTTCTGTTCATTACTATGTGACTTCTAAATACAGCGATCTAGAGATAGGAGCCAGTCACAGAGGTTGGAACCACAGCTATCAGACCTTTATAGCATATTCTATTAATATGCCATAGATGGGAATAACCCCTTAATTATGTTGAAACAATTGGTCATTATAAGGCTGCAGCGTTATTACAAGTAACTTAAAGGGAAGTTTAAAAAATTTTTAGAAAAAAAGAAAAAAAAGCCTATCCCTAGGCTGTGTCTAGTACATCTCGTATGCTCACAATTATACATGGATTTTCTCATTTGATGTAAAGGGAGTCTAGAAGTTCACCAGTGTCAGGTCTATACCCATATCCGTAAGTAGCTCTTTTCTTCATTATGCCCTAAGTAAGTGCAGGAAGGAGGTACTCGCACTGTTTACAGCCATTTCATACTAGGGGATGTTCATGTTGGACTTTTCCAATTGGAAATATCCGAAGTGTTTTCCTCGGCAGAGATTCCAGACGACCCCTCTGATTTTTGCTTAGAATTTTTACTTTACTAAGGTGATATGTACCTCCTGATTCTGATGCAGTTAGGACATACATTAACAGGTCTAAATCGCGTCGCTCCTGCCGGATTGGGATCCAACGAGGGTCCGCTCAACAGAATGAACATATTCTTTTCCAGACCACCGATTTGAAATCGACAGACTACAGCGCAGACTGGTTATTCAAACAAGCCGCCGTCGGATTACATGAGAATTATAACATGGGATCCAAAGCTGAATCCGCATTAAATTAATTTTTCAAATCCGTAGTTTGAGTTTACCCCTAGGCTGTGTCTCCACTGCACAGGATTACGATTGTATCTTCGGCGCTTTTAGTTTTTTAAAAGCGCCAAAGATACGATCATTCGTGCAGCCCCATAGACTACAATAGAAAAGATGAGCTGTAGTCTCCACAGCTGGTCTTTTCTCTGCTCGTCTTCTGGCGCCGGCGGATTATACAACATGTTATATAATATGCCGGCGCTTTTAATTTTCTTGCCATCTTCCCATACTATCAATTGTATAGGCGATGTCAAAACAATAAGAAGTGACCACAGTTTTAGTACAAAGTGTGACAAAAAGCACGGTCCTGCATCGTAAAACAAACGTCTGCTTTCGCGACGTTTTTTTGTCCGAAGCAGTGTAGACATAGCCTTAATGAAAAACCCATTTCCTTTACTAGCTTTTTTTTACTTTCACAATTTTTAAACAGGTTGCTGTGGTTTATGTTGAATAACCTGGACTTTGATTGCATACTTTTTTTTATTGCATTTACATTTAAGCACAAAGTGTAACTGTTTGGCTTTTTTCTTCTTTTTTTTGCAGTTTATCATATTTTTTTGTATTCTAATCATCGGCCAGCAGGTGGCGCATTATTTTTACTATTAAAATATCTAGTGCTGTGTTAAACATGAATGCTGTTCCTGACACTGGCTTCGGTGTTATGTAAGGTCAGTCTCACAAAAGAGAACCAGCAGTAACTTGGATTTGTGGGGGAAGGAGATGCCAATATAGTTTCACTCTTATCCTTTACCTAGTGTGCTGCTAATTTCATAGCTCAACCACCGTGATCTCCTAAAATCACAAGAAAACTATTACTACTATATGATGACCCTATCACAGCACCCTTGGTCTTGTAAGGCTGTGACGTTTGTGAGGCTGGTTCACAAGGCCTTTATTTAATGCATACTTTGATGCAGAAGAGGCAGATTTTACATGCCTTTTAGGCTCACAAATATGTATTAAAAATGCATCTAAAGTATCCCTTTGGTGTCTACAAGAATAAACATGACTGGGACACATGGTGTGTAAAAAATCACAAGTGAATGTCATTCATTGGTGTGTAAACATTTTCTATGTATAACATCTTAGAATAGTAAAAAGGGATTGCAGAAAACACACCAATTACATTTGTATTTTGTTATTTGATGCGTAATTAGTGCCATCTTTGATTTGTAACGTGGCAATGAGCGCATGAAAAATGCCAGAAAAATATCCCAAATTAAAAAAAACAAAAACATATCCTTCTTTATCACCTCTGTTCCAACGCTGGCTCTGCAGTCTCTCCCGGGTCTGCTGTTTTCCTCCTGTCTCTGGCCAGTGATGTAAGGCATGTGACTGCTGTAGCCAGTGTTAGGCCCACCAGTGAAGTTAATGTGTGGGGCCCTTCGTACAGCTCCTGTACGTGACTTCACTGTACATGCTGCACTTTGCCTCTTGCTTTTGGCCTTTCTCCTTAAATTGCAGCCGCAGGCCTTCCTTGCCCAGGAGCCCTCAGGGCGTTTACCCTGCTCCTCTGGGTGCCAGTCCGAGCCTAGCTGTAGCGGTGAAGCCCCGTTTGACAAGAGACTGGAAGAAAACCATAGACTGGGGAGATTGTGGTGTTTTTTGTTTTTTTTTACCACTGTCACATCTTAACAGCATTTTTTTAAATCCCTTATTTGAAAAAAGTATACAAGATATAGCCTTAACGACATTTAGCATACAAGTTTGTCATACTGTTGCTATGGAACGGGCTTACAAGCTGACCCACTCTATATGTGGCAGGTAACAGCTGATTGTTGTAACTGAGACTTGCCTCTAGCACAGGGGTTCCCAAACTCCAGTCCTCACGCCCCACCAACAGGTCATGGCTTTCCTTAGCAGTGCAAAAGTGATTTAATTATGCTGCACAAGTGACTTAATTATAGTCCGTGCATTCTGTGGGATATTCTGAAAACATGACCTGTTGGTGGGGCGTGAGAACTGGAGTTTGGGAACCCCTGCTCTAACAGCTGGGATCGGAGACGGCTCCCATCCTGGCTGTTTAAACCTTTAGGCATTGTGGTGTTAAAATGTATGAGAAACGGTGCTGCACAACCTTCCTTTTCCGCCGTGACGAGATCACGGAGGGCCTAAGCATTTGCCACAGCAACTGTAAACCTAGTGAGGGCTTTCTAAGCTGCCATTTGCTATGTCTATTACTACATGCCATAGACATGATGTTATAGAAGCACCATCTATGTACACCTTTCTGCATTATGTATGTAATACAGAATAATGTACAATCAGTCACAGCCCCTGTTGGTCAAGTACTCTAAGCGGACTACAAGTACAAAAAAAAGTTTTAATAAAACCTACAATTAAAAAATATTGAGTTTGCAACACCCCTGTTTTGCCATTTTACAAATAAAAAATTAAAGTTACACATAATTTGTAACGCCGATCTATTGAAGTGTATCAGCATTTATCCCGTATCATGTACCAAAGAAAAAAAATCCCAACAACAGAATTGGATTAAAAGAAATTGGAATAAAAAGTGATCACAAAGTTTCATGTATCGCAAAACTGTATACGAGTCCTAAAAAAAAAAAAAGTACATTTAAAAAAAAAAAAGTACTTAAACAAAGCCAAAACTCTTCAAACTTAGTATCATCTGAATCATACCAACCTCCAGAATACAGATAACTTTTCAATTATACCCATCAGTAAACTCCATAAATCTAAACAACAGCAAAAATGGCTCAATTACAATTTATTTTTCACATTCCACCCAATATATATATATTTTTTTTTGGGGGGGAAGGAGTTCTCAGAACATTATACAGTTTGGTCAATGGCACCATTTAAAAGTACACCTTGTCCTGCAAAAAAGGTAAGTCATATACTGTATCTTGATGGAAAGATAAATGTATGGTTTTTGAAGGCTAGAAGGAAAAAAAAGAAATGCGACACAAAATAGGCTGCAGTGTGCAGGGTTAAGTGCAGTTAAATGAGAATATTAAGGTTTTGGAATGGAGTGACTTTGAATAGGTTTTCCAAGTTGTGAAAAAATGTGGCTAAAAGGGAAAATTTTTATAAAATAACAGTAGAAGCATCACTCAGTTGAGAAATCCCTTGCTGCTGTTTCTTAACTTTGCTGCAGTGGTGACTTGTCTCTATATCCATGTGAGCACTGCAGCTGATCACAGGCTTCAGTGGTTCTGATTTGGACGCTAATTTGACCATGTATTCAGCACTGAATCTGCTTCAGAATTGACGTCCAATTGCAATCCACCTTCCATTCTTCATAATGGAAAATCAGCGTTGTTGTTCACACAACACTGATTTTCCTTGACACTGATTTCTTTCCGGCACTAAAAAAGAATTGACACCAATTCTTGAGGCAGATACTGCGCTGAATCCTCGCCTAACATTATAGTATATTGGAGGCTGAATACCTGCCTATGAAAATCGGCCTCAAATCCTTGTCTGAAATCCATACTTACAGGTGCAGATCTCAGACAAGGATTCAACTCTAAACTATTCAGCGTCCAAATCAGCCGTGTGAACGTACAATTGCACCGCTGAAGCCAGTGACTGGCTACATTGGTGCTATAGATTTGCAGGTCTATCATTGTTGCATCCAAGTAAAAACACAAACTCCGGCTCAAGACAGGTGAGGGATTTATTGGGTGAGCAAGAAACAACCTCATGTTTCTGCCACGTCTTATCTTCCTAGATGTGGATTAGCTTCATCCAATAAAGTGAATCTGCGTCCCGGCTCCCAGCACGTTTTTCTTGATGAATATGTGTTAAAACCACGGAAATTATTGCCTTGTTTTCTACACTTCATGTAACACATCACTTGGCATGTCAAATAATGCACATTTATCCTGGATGGTGCATATTTCCATTCAAGTCAATGGAGCAAGTAGGTCTGTTTTACCATGTATATTTTAATGTGTACACATCTAAATGCATGGTAAAACCACTATATGAACCCAGCCGGATGCTGCTTTTGTTATATTATCAATATCATTAATTTAATCCCTCCCTTTAGTCTATGTAGCTTCTCTGAAAAGTCATTGTAGACCTTCACACAAACTGTTTTGTGGCCTTTTTTAGCTAAAAACCACTCTAAAACATCATTTTTATATGCATTTTTCCAAAATAATTTGTCTAAAGGGGTTGTGCAGCTGAATAAAATTACTTAAATGGGCATAGGATGGGGTAAAAGAATGATGCTTACCTCCTGCTCTCTTACTGCTGCAGCTTTTGGGCTCCCAGGATCCATTTCACTTCACTTCCGGATTCTCGTCCTGACACACTGGAGAGACTAATCCTCCATTCACTCACTACGGAGCACAATCTTTTCCTGTTTGTTGGGACAAGAACCCGGAAGTGAAATGAAACAGATTCTGGGGAGCACCGTAGTTATAACAGTGGGGGACCAAGAGATATTATTCCTTCGATTTTTTTTTTCTCCCCACCCTTGACCTCAACCAAACAATCCCTTTAAGTTCATAAATTTTGTGGCATTTTTTTCTGTTTTGTTTTTCCCATAAGAAATTGAGTGAGTTACAGATTATGTGATTTAAAGGGGTTGTTTAACTACAAAGATTGCTTTTTATGTTAAAGATCTTCCAAAAACAAGTCACTTTGCAATGCATGTCCATTAACAATGTCCTACTTATTCCTGGATATCCCCTCTTGTATGGGCTACATCAGCTCCTCAGGTCGCTATAGCTACAGACCTGTTTGATCCCTCCTGATAGGCTGCCAGCACTGGTTGCTATAGCTACAGCCCTGGCTTCTACTGCAGCCTAGTAGAAGCCAGTAAACACGCCTCTGAATTCAAAATGAAACCAAGAAAGCAGGACTGAGATAAGATGAATCAATGTAGTTAGACAACACCTTTTAATGATTTTTTTTTTTTTAAATCTCATGATTTGTAATGTAAAAAACACAACCCACTTAGACCAGAGCTGTCTTAACTACATTATGAGCCCCGGGGCATAGCAGTGCAGTAGGTCATGCCCAAATCCATGACATCACACCAAGCCATGCCCAAACATGACACCACATAAGGGTATACCTCTGAATACCCCCAAGCACACCCTTATCACGTTGCCTACATTGGGACACCCAGCTGATGTCTTGTAGGAAGACCTACAAGACTGGCTGAGCAGGGGGTTGTTTTCCACATCATAAGAACAAGCAAACTGTTAAATAAGCAGCACTGGTAGGGGACCCAGGGAATGTGACCTGGCTTTCTGGGACCCCACATTCCCCAAACTGGGCCCCCCCAAAAAATGCCTATTTTTCCCCAATGGAAAAGAGGGGCCCTGATTTAAGGGTTTTTTTTTAATCAGGAGAAAAAAAAATCAAGGTCTTTTGGAGAATAAACCATCAAAAACTGCCTAAAAAGTGCCACAGCTACATTATGTGTAATTTGGGGGGAAAATACAGCAAAAAGAAAAAAATAAAATTTTTTGACGGCAGAATTTTTTTCTAAAATTTAAAAACCAGAAAAAAATCCCAAGAAATGCCAAAAACAGCGTTTTTCTTTAAAAACCCTTTGTGGGGGCCCACCCCCTAAGGGGGAATTTTTTTTTTTGTTTTTAAAAGGGGCTATGCAGAAAAATGTGCCCCCAATGGGGGGCAGTTTTTTGATAAAAGGGTTTTGAAAATTTAAGTTTTTTGTTTCATTTAAAAAAAAAAAAAAAAACCACAAAAAAATTTTCTGTGTTAATGATCGTTTTCGGGAAAAAACACACTAAGGGGAGTGGAATTACCCCTTGTTCCAAGATAAGCCAAATTTTTAAATTGGGTTATGTTGCCTGCTAGAGCATATTTATGTTGTGTACGTGCCTTGACATTTGAATTTTTTTTTAGCCACTGATAGTCACAGAAAATAGAAAAATTACAACCCCATGCTTTAAAAACTGCTTTAAAAACCCCCCTTAGGGGACCTTAAAACGTACCCAAATAAGTCCAGGGGGGTTTTGGGGGGTTCCCGCCCCTGGACGTATGGATCGTCCTTGGGTTTTCCCCGGCCCAAAACCCTCAAAAGCAGATTTTTAAAACGTCGGGGGCGGGGTGTCAGCTGTATATTACAGCTGACATCCCGCGGGTCCCCCCCCCGCCCCGGGATCGCCCCGGGGGGGGGGGGGGGGGGGCGGTTAACCCCTTAATTATCGGGCCCTTCGGGTTTCGCAATAATTTAAGGAGACGCGGAGGAGTTTGGGTTTCTCCTGCTCTCTGGTTCGGGCGGGAAAAGCGCCCCAGGTTTAAAGGCGACCTTTTTTCAGCTCCTGCCCCCTTTCGGGAACCACGGAGGGCAGAGAAGGCCTTCCGGGTTGTTTTTGTGACTTTCAGGGTTTGCCCGGGGCCCGTGCCTGTTGGGCAGGGCCCGGCATCGTGATAAACAGTTGCCCATGGGAAAAACCGGGTCATAGCAAAGCAATGAAATGTTTCCCTATTAAAGGGGAGAGATCTAAAGATCTCTCATTAAAAACCACCCTATGGGGAAAAGAAAAAAAAAAAATGGGGGAAAAAGTGAAAAAAAAAAAAAAAAAGTGAAAAAAAAGTTTAAAACCCAAACACGAAAAAAAAAATAAAAATCGTCCCCGCCCTTTTCCCTTTTCCCAAAACCCCAAAATTCCCCCCCAAAATTTTTAGATAATTTTTTTAACAAAAAGTACCCCATTTTTGGGTTTATCCCCCGGATTTTTGGTTAACGACCTGCCCTTAAATCTTTTCATGTTAATTTAAACCTGTCGGGGGAACGCCCTTTAAAAAAAAAAAAAAAAAAAAAACATTTTCCCCGGGAATTTAAAAGTTTATTTTTTCCACCCCGGGCAGAAAATTTTAAAAGGGAATAAAAAGCAATTCAAAAAACCCTCCCTATGAATACGCCATAGTATTTTTCCCAATTTTTAAAAAACTCAGTTCATCCCGCCAAAAAAAAAACCCCTTTTTTACAGCTCGGGTATCCGAAAAAAAAAAAAAATGTATAGCTTCAGAAGGAAAAGCGTTTTGTTTAAATATTTTTTTTTAAAACATTTTAAAACCCACTTTTTTTTTTTTTTTTAAAGTGCTTAAAATTTTAAAAAAATTATATAATGGGTTTATCGTTTGAAATTTTGGTAGCGCCCCAAATGAGTAAAGTAATTTACCCAGGGGATCTGAAACGGGGGCCCCTGTTAAAAAAAAAAATTAAAAAACCCACTATTGGTTTGCAGTATTTTCTTCACCTGGCCCCTCCAAAAAGGGATTTAAAAAGCGATCAAAAACCCTTTGCCCCCCCAAAAAAATTGAAAAACTAAAAAAAGGGTCTAATTTCATCTCCCCAAAAAACAAGTCCCTTCACAGCCCAAAGCACAGAAAAAATTTAAAAATTTTATGGTTTTTTCAGCCCCTATTGGGGATGAAAAAAAACGTTTTTTTCCTTTGGTTGAAAAAAAGTGTTTTTATTGTATAAAAGCATTTAAAAACAAAAAAAAATTTAAAAAATTTGGGGGTATCGGTTTTAATCGTTTGACCCCCGGATTTAAAGCTACCATGAAATATATCCCGGTACAGTGACCGCTAAAAAAAATTAAAAAAAAAAATTAAAGTTTCTTTTTTTCCCCCAAAAAAACCCTTTTAATAAAAAGTGAAATGGGCTTTCTATCCCACCCCCAAAAGGGTTTAAATAAAAACAAAAACCCTCATCCGAAAAAAACAACCCCATACAACAGCTTTTTGCACAAGCAAAAAAAAAAAAGTTTTTGGTTTGTCAGTTTTGGACAACAAAAAAAACGTTTTTTTTTAAATAAAAGTATTTTACTGTGTTAAAATTTAAAATAAAACAGAAAAAAAAAATATAAAAATCTATATCATTGAAATTTTGTTCCCGGGACCCCCTTTAAAAAAAGTTATCACCCCATTTACACTCCCACGGCGAATGCTGTAAAATTTTTAAAACCCCAAAAACCCCTTTGGCAAAATTTCGTTTTTCCCAAAAATTTTCATTCCCCCCAATGCTAAAAAAAAAAAAAAATTGGGGGAAAACCCTGTGTTTTCCAAAAATGCAATTACACCCTAGATGAGACCCCTTTGAGGGGTGTTAAACCCAAAAAATTTGGGGCGACTTCGGGAAGGGTTTTTAGCCTTTTCCCTGCTTTTGGGGGCTTTGAAAATTTTGGGGACATGGCCAACAAAATCGGGTTTTCCCCAAAAGGGAAAAATAGGCCCCTTTCCCTTTACCCCCTGTCATGGGGACCAAACGGAAATTTTAAAACCCCACTGTGGGGTTATTCCCCAAATTTTGGAAAAAAATTGCTTAAAAAAATTTTTAGGGTTTTTTTTTTCCCAGGATTCCTTGTATATATGAAACTTTTTAAAGAAAAATTTGGGAGATTTTTTAAAAATTTTTTTTTTTTTTAAAATTTTCACACCCTTATGTTTAAAAAAAAATTTGTGTTTTCCCCTGTGGGGTCTTTTATACTCAATGCCCCCCTGGATTTTATTTCTTTTAAGGGGTGTATTTTTCCCAAAATATGCGGTCTTTTAGGGGTTTTGTTTTTTAAATTTTTAGCCCCTTTTAGGGTAAACCCCAAAACCTGAATGGGCCTAAATAAAATGTATTAAAAATTTGGACCCCGGGTTTTTCCAGTGGGTTTTGTTTTCCCCCTATTCGGGGGTTTTTTGGGGTTGAGCCAAATTTTTTGAATTTGGGGGCCAATATGGGTATCTCAAAAACGGGCAGCCCTTGGGGGTTTGATATTAAGTTGCTTTTACCTAGTACATTTACCGTATTCAGTGAAAAATGGATAAATTTTGGGAAAATCTCCCAAAAAAAAAAGGGTTTTTTTTAAAAATTTTCACCCTCCACTTTTGCTTTAATTTCGGGGAAAATTTCTGAAGGGTTTTATTAAAATTTTCCCTTTTTAAAATTGTGTTGTAAATACTTTTAAAGGGGTCTATTTTTCTCGAGGGGTCACTTAGGGGGGGTTTTAAAACATGCGGGCCCCCTCAAAGCCACGTCAGAAAGGAGGGGTTTCCTAAAAAATTTGTATATTGCTAAATTTTTTCTTGAAAATGTGAGAAAAATTACTACTAAATTTCAAAACCCCCTTTATGTGGGTTAAAAAAAAAAAAAGAAAAAAAAAGAATTAAAAAAATGATGAACTATAGGGGGGGAAATTTTATGGTGGGGATGCTTAATTTTTTAAATTTTTGTGGTGAAAAATTTATTGTTTGCCCCCGAAAAAAAAAATTTTGGGCAATTTTAAAAATTGAAATTTTTTTCCAAATTTTCATAAAATTTTTGGAAAAATTTTTCCAAAAAAAAAAAAAAGGATTGTATGGATAAAAAATTTTTACAAATTTTTAAAGCACAATTGGTACAAAAAAAAACCCAATTTTTGAATCACTTTGAATGGGTTTAAAAAGTGTCAAAAATTTAAATTCTCCCCATAAATTGACACATGTCAGATTTAAAAAATTAGGGCTGGGGTCGGGAAAGGGGCAAAACGGCGGGGTTTCCTTTGGGGGGGTTTAAAAGGGGTTGTTAAGTACTTTTGTTATTTTTGATTAGACTCACTTAGACTCACTAAGGGCTACACTGTATTTATAGACTTTATGGATTTTAAATAGGGTTTTGGGAAGGGAGTGTATTTTTTACTTTTTAAATTTTTAATTGTTTTTTGGCAGAAAAGTGATGCGTTCAAACATTTTTTCCCTTGCTACTGAAATTAAAAACTAAAAAATGAGGGGAGAAAAAAATTTATTTTTGGCTTGGAATGAATTTTTTTCACTTTTAAAGCCTTATGAGTCAAAAAGGCAAATTTTTGAAGGGGCTACTTTATTGGGGGGTGTAGGGGCATTTGGGCCTTTTTCCCCAAATCCCTTTTTTTAAAATGTAAAAGTTTTAGAGTGGGGGCCTTTGTAGGCACAATTTCCCTTGGGGGAGAGAAAATATCCTCTGGAGATTCTGCGAGGCTGTGGTCTTTTTATTACCCCAAAATCATATTTGCGCTTGAACTCTATTTTCCGGAAACCCCGGGAAGTTTCGGGCACAAAGGGGGTTTGAGGGGATGGGGGGGTTTAAAGCATTTTCCTTGCCTTTTTCGTATGTTTTTAATTTGTTTTACTGGTTTCTCCCCCTAGATTAGGTCAGTTTCAGGGGGATTTACATCGGCCCAAGGTTTGGGGAAATCTTTTATTTAAAAAAAAATGTTTTTTGTTTATACCCCTTTATGTTTGTTAAAAGGGTTATTTTTAGTGTTAGAAATTGGAGGTGTTTGTCAAAACACCTCTTAAAGAAAACTAGCAAAAAGGGATTGGGATTCACCCTTTGCATTTATTTTTTTTTTTTTTTTAAAAAAAGTTGTTTACCCCCATGTCTTTTTTTTACCCAAATTTTCCAAAACACCCCAAGGGGTTTTAGAGAAGAGGGGGTTCCCCTTTGGGGAGTGGTTTCTTTAAAGGGCATTTTTCCCAAGGCTTTTTTGGGCACGGATTGCAGGCCGTTTTGGGGCATCCCGTACTACGCGGGGAAATTACGGCCTGGAAAGGGTCCACCCATTCCCGGGTAACCCAAAATTACATAGAGAACTATGGATTTGTCTTCCTAAAAGGGTTTCGGCAAATTTCCGCCGGGCCCCGGGGGGGGGAAGGGGAAAAGGGGAAAAATTTGTTCATTATCCCGGCGGGATCCGCCCCCGTGGATAATGAAAGTCTATGGGGCCGAGGGGCCAGGCGCCCCCGCCCCCTTATTCAAGTGGAATTTGTGGGGGGGGGAAATTTCTTCCCGCAATTACGGCTTGAATAAGCCGTGTGAACTGCCCTTAAAGTGATGGTCTGCTTCTGGGACAGCTGCGGGCTGTTTTTTTTTTTAGTGTGCGAAGGGACCAATATCCATTTACCTTCCCATCCTAATAATATCAGTCTGCAGATGCTGGTTTCAACTTGGCTGGCTATAATAAATGAAGGGAACTGCGACTACTACCAATATTCCCACTATACAGTAACCATATAGTGGTAGATACCAGTGTACACAGGCTCTGCAGACATTTAAGTGATTACAGTGCAGTTACATCTAGAGACTCGCTAGAGACATCTTCTATGACTGGAATTGTACTCTTTCCCTTTTCTTTTGCATCCTGTCCAGACAGCCATGATGACTTTTCCTGGCCACAACTTGTCCCTGTAAAATTTACCACACAAACCTCTTATAATTTAAATTTTTACAGCATTCCCCCTTCCAGGTGGCCACAAGGGACGATTGGTGGGGAGGTAATGGGGTGATTGGTGCAGGTTGGGGAGGTTATGGGATAGTGGTTAGTGGGAGAGAGGAGTACAGAGCACAATTTACAATCTTCTTGGGGGCAGAGGACCATCCCCCTGGAGATTGTGCTGTGGCTGTGCTCTGTACCTCTGTACAACCATATTGTACAGGTTGAACTTTGTACCCTGCACCCCCAGAAGATCAGCTGCAGGCATGGCCTTCAAGGGGTGCGGGAGATGGAGTTTAGTACTGTCATTTTTTTAATGTTTTTATTTTTATACAGGTTTCCCCTTTGGACTATGTTGGACCAACATTAGCTGGATTTCTTTAGTTAAATGGTGAAAGTTTTTGTGTGTTATGTGTCTGTTTTTTCCCCCATTTATTTCCAGTGTTAGTAATAGAGGATGTGACAGACGCCTCTCCACTACTATTGCTCGGGATTGGTGTCAATCAGCGGTGGTTTTTGTCACCTCAAGGCTGACACTAACCCCATGTAACTATTACCCCAGTATCCAACACACCAAGAGTACTCAGAAGAGCCAGGTTACCATAAGAAGTGGACCCTCTAACATGATGGTCCACTTCTGGGGCGGCTGCGGGCTGGTATTTTTGGAGTGGGAAGTATAGGGGGTTATATGTTCCCTATTTCTCCTCTAAAAACTGGGGCTAATATATCAGGTGAAACATTTCTGTAAAAATTCCCCACAAAGATCTTTTATGGCTTTTTTGAGGGCACAATATGTAAAATAAAACAATAAAAAAAACAAAACAAAAAAATACAAAAAATTAAATCTTATTAAAAAAATATTAACAACTCAAATCACAACTTTTATCCCCACCTCCAGCGACCCTAAAGTTTTATATCATATATATATCTATGGTTTGAATAAAAGTTTTTTTGTTCGTATTGTGTCAGTTTTTATATATGTGACATAAAACTTTAGGGTCGCCCGGGGCGGGGATAAAAGTTGTGGTTTGGGTTGTTAATATTTTTTTAATAAGATAAAAAAAAAAAATTTTTGTTTTTAATATATATATTGAATATATATACCGTATATACTCGAATATAAGCCGACCCGAGTATAAGCCGAGGCACCTACTTTTGCCACAAAAACCGGGAAAGCTTATTGACTCGAGTATAAGCCTAAGGTGGAAAACGCAGCGGCTACTGGTGAATTTTAAAAATAAAAATAGATACCAATAAAATTACATAGGCAGTTTAATGTCCCCCATAGGCAGATATAGGCAGGTATAAGCAGTTTAATGTCCCCCATAGGCAGATATAGGCTGGTATAGGCAGTTAAATGTTTCCTATAGGCCGATATAGGCAGCTATATGTCCCCCATAGGCAGGTTATAGCAGCTATATGTCCCTATAGGCAGATATAGGTCCTCATAGGCAGGGTATAGGTTCTATAGGCAGGTATAGGTCCTATAGGCAGGGTATAGGTCCTCTAGGCAGGGTTTAGGCAGGTATAGGTCCTCTAGGCAGTTATAGGTCCTCTAGGCAGGGTATAGGCAGGTATAGGTCCACTAGGCAGGCTATAGGCAGGGTATAGGTCCTCTAGGCAGGTATAGGTCCTCTAGGCAGGCTATAGGCAGGGTATAGGTCCTCTAGGCAGGGTATAGGTCCTCTAGGCAGGCTATAGGCAGGTATAGGTCCTCTAGGCAGGCTATAGGCAGGGTATAGGTCTTCTAGGCAGGCTATAGGCAGGATATAGGCAGGTATAGGTCCTCTAGGCGGGCTATTGGTCCTCTAGGCAGGCTATAGGCAGGGTATAGGTCCTCTAGGCAGGGTATAGGCAGGTATAGGTCCTCTAGGTGGGCTATAGGTCCTCTAGGCAGGCTATAGGCAGGGTATAGGCAGGGTTTAAAAAAAAAAAAAAAAAACTTACCTGGCTCCCGCTGCTCCGTCTCCCTCGCCGCTCCGCCTCCTCGCTGTCCGGCCTCCCGCGCGCTCTTCTGCATCTTCTCGGCACAGGCAGGGTGATGTAATCAGGCCGTGCACGCAGCGTGATGACACACGCTGCCTGTGCCGGAAACTCCGGGCGGCCGCAAACTCGCTCGCTCGCTCTCTGCACCGCAGTGGTATCTCTTCTGCATGCGCTCCGGAGGAGTCGCATACAGGGGAAGAGATAGCTGACAGTGCACGGGCCACTGCAGTGCCTGGACGCTGTCAGCTGTACTCAGCCTTCAGTTATATGCGCTCTCTGAGGAGTCACATATAGCTGAAGCGTCCATGTCGGCGAACGGGCCATCGCAGCGACCGAGCGCTGACAGATACTCTAGAATAAGCCGGGGGGGGATTTTAGGCCTTTTTTGTGCTGAAAAACTCGGCTTGTACTCGAGTATATACGGTACACGGATTTTTTTTTTTTTTTTCTGTGACGGAAAAGTGACACAATTACAAAACTTATTGTATTGCCACTTTTTACTGTCAAGAGAATAAATAAAACAATGTGAAAAAGAAAAAAAGAAATCTAATGTAAAAATTACTTAAAGTGTTTATAGCCGTATGTACTAAGGAAAAGGTGCCTGGTCAGGATCGGAGGTAAGCAGCTCGGTTAGGAACTGGTTAACTACGGTAATGAAAACTTGAAGTAATAAAACAGATCAATTCTTAGCAGTACATAAACCATAGTTGCCAACTTTTGAAAGTGGAAAAGCAGGAGATTGAGGAGGGCAGCGCGCGCAGGGCAGCGCGGCAAAAATTTGCATGGACACGCCCCTTCAAAAAGCCACACTCCACTCCACCTAACTGCGTAACGGCTTTGGAAGAAAGCCAGGTAGTTGCCCTTATAGCCAGGTAGTAGCCCCCCCATACAGGTATGCCCCTTACAGGCAGGAAGATGCCCCTTTAGTCAGGTTTTGGCCCCCTTTATTAGCCAGGTATTGCCCCCTTTATTAGCCAGGTAGTTGCCCCCTTTATTAGCCAGGTATTCCCCTTTTTACCAGGTAAGCCCCCTTTGTAGTAGGTATTGACCCCTTTATTAGCCAGGTATTGCCCCCTTTAGTAGTCAGGTATTGCCCCCTTTATTACCCAGTATTGCCACCTTTGTAGTCTGTTATTGCCCACTTTATTAGCCAGGTATTCCCCCCTTTATTAGCCAGGTATTGCCCCCTTTATTAGCCAGGTATTGCCCCCTTTATTAGCCAGGTATTGCCCCCTTTAGCAGCCAGGTATTGCCCCCTTTATTGAGGTATTGCCCCTTTAGCCCAGGTATTGCCCCCTTTAGCAGCCAGGTATTGACCCCCTTTGTAGTCAGGTATTGACCCCTTTATTAGCCCAGGTATGCCCCCTTTATTAGCCAGGTAGAGCCCCCTTGTTGTAGCCAGGTATTGCCCCCTTTATTAGCCAGGTAGATGCCCCCTTGTTGTAGCAGGTATTGCCCCTCATTAGCCAGTATGCCCCCTTGTTGTAGCCAGGTAGACCCCCTGTTGTACCCAGTTTTCCCCCTTTATTAGCCAGGTAGAGCCCCCCCCCCCCCCCATATTGTAGCCAGGTATTGCCCCCTTTATTAGCCAGGTAGAGCCCCCCCCCCCAGTGTAGTCAGGTATTGCCCCCTTTATGAGCCAGGTAGATGCCCTCTGGTTGTAGCCAGGTAGAGCCCCCTTGTAGTAGCCAGGTATTGCCCCCTTTATTACCCAGTAGAGCCCCCCCCCCATTGTACCCAAAGGTAGAGCCCCTTATAGTTGATAAAAATAAAATAATAAAATCCACTTACCTCACAAGGCTCCTGCAGCTCCAGACACCTCCGATCTCCTCAGCGACGCAGGGGAAGTGAGTGCAGCCGTGCGTCACTTCCCCTGCGTCGCTGAGCTGTATATACGGTGCGGACCGGCGCCGGACATACAGGGAAAGGAGGGAGGAGGGAGCGATCCCTCCTGCCTCCTCCCTGCACAGTGAGACTCCGGGCGGGTGAAGCGGCCGCTGCGGGCGCTTCACCCGCCTGTTAGGAGCGGCCCGGGCGGCGCCAGTGTAGCGCACCAGCGCACTCTGTGCCGCGGCCAGTTTAAAGAACCCCCGCTCCCTGCTGGCGGGGGGAGGATGGCCAGCTCCCCGGGGAGGGCGGGGGGGGACCCCAAATAGCGGGACCCCCCCCCGCCAAAAACGGGAGAGTTGGCATGTATGACATAAACTGGCAACTATCAACTGGTCAGAACATTTTCCAGTGACAAAAATATCCATATTTTTCATGGACAAAAAGTGCCTAAAAAGAAAAACTTGTTTATCTGAATAAACAATTTTCTCACCACATGATAAATCTGGAGTCATATTTTATCCTGGACTTATTCCAAATATAATAATCTTGCCAATAGGCCAATACTAATTTAAAAAATGTGGTTCTCTTTACTTATATTAAACCTGCATCTAATATCAATGTTCTTTTCCGCACCACACCCTACCCTGGTTCTGGTCACACTACAGTTATGATGTGCTAACAAATGTGTAGATACAGATGTGGCGACCTTTAACTTGACAGATGGTGCACTGTGCTAGTAATGTAAATGCTGTTCTAATACACTTACTATTAGTATGGCATACTATGTTAATAGCATACTGTGCCTTCTGTTGACTTAGCACTTGCTGCATCTGTAGAGGTGATAAAGTGCTAAATATTTTACTCCCACCCCATATTAACTCCTTAGTACGCAGAGTAAAGATACATAGATACAAACATGAAACTCTTCTCACACTGTGTCTTTGGGAGCTGTTTGCTGTATGCGCTGGAAAAGCTCACAGGGTATAAGTCAAATTGATCCATAGACCGACCATTCACCAGAATGCAAAAGTTTTCTTCTGGTGGAATATGACTGGGATTGCCATATAGCATAGCGCAGAAGACTGTGCTATTCCATACAAAGGCATTTAGTAAAAAAATGTATACTGTCCTGTATTTTTTTAAGATTGGAGCCTAAGCATGATAGATGTGGCGGAAGTGGCATCCATGAAAGGTATCACCAGATTTATACAGAGGATAATACCTTTGACCTACATTGCAAGATGCAGTGTAAAATGAGCCTAACAATAAGGCTTCAGTGGGTTACCACATGTTATAGACCCTCTCAGAATTTACAGGATACACCCAGATAAAGGGAAAGCTGTAATGGTTTCCACCTCACGTGTTCCTTTGGGTAGAGATGCTAGTCCCATCACTGTCACTGAATCGCTAATGTTATACCACTTCATATAAATAGGGCATCTGATTGGCACTTTACAAGGGGCACTGTATCTAGCCATGATATAAATGACAGTATGGCTGGTATTGACTTACTAGGGTTTGTACTGTGATTGGCTACTACTATTTCAGGTACGCTGTGGCTGTTTTTTTTAGTGGGACATTGGCCTGCACTATATTAAGGGCACTGTGATTGACACTGTTGTGTGTTTTCTGGGTATTATTATTTATTTTAAAGCGCCATTGATTCCATGGCGCTGAACATTCAAAAAGGGGGGTTACATACTTAACAAGTAGAGTGATAACGATGAATGACTTACAACTGCCACAGAGGAAGAGAGGACCTTGCCTGCGAAGGCTTACAATCTACAAGGAGGGAGGAAAGAGACAGAAGGTGAGAGGCAGACATATTTGTGGGGTAGCACAGTGGCTGCTGGGTTATTGTAGGTTATAGGCAATACGGCGAGCGGGGAGAGAAGGGGCATATCAATTATTCACGCCGTATACGCTCCGTGAATAATGAATGTCTATGGGGTCGGCGGGCTGCCGCCCTCCCCCGCCCCCGCTTCCAAGCACACAGCATAATTGCGGTCGAAATACGTCCCGCAATTATTGCCATGTCAACATTGCCTTAGGGTGTATGTGTGAAGATGAATAGTGAGAAGTGTCTGGTTTACACAATGCTCTAGCCATGTTTCATAAATATAGGGTGGTTTGCATTAAAAGTGGATGAACCTGCCACCGAGACAGTACATCTATATACACATAAGTGCCTATGGATGCCCAAGGGAGTGACAGAAGTGTGTGACTGAAAGGGTGAAATGAGAACCTAGAATCGATCCCGGAAGAGGAAGTAGAAGTAGAACCTGCAAATGAGACACTGAAGGAGCAGTGACAAGCAGGATGACAATTAAGAGAGAACAGTGTCCTGGAGGCAGGGTCGGGACAAGGCATTTTGGTGCCCTAGGCAAGTAGGGCCAATGGTGCCTCTACCCCTCCCCCCCCCCCCCCCCCCCCCCGAAAAAATGTAAATCCTCAGCCCTAACCTAACACACATGCCTGTGCCCTTGCCAGCTAGGTGGAATCAAAATAAAAAACACAATCCCAACACATGACAGTGGAGTATAGCCCCCTGTCTCACTATAGCCCCCCTCTCTCACTATGGCTCCTCCTCTCTCACTATGGGTCCTCCCCTCTCACTATTTGACCCTCTCCTCACTATAGCTCCCCCTCTTCTCACTATAGCTCCCCCTCTCACTATAGCTCCCCCCTCTCACTATAGCTCCCCCTCTCTCACTATAGCTCCCCCTCTCTCACTATGGCTCCTCCTCTCTCACTATGGCTCCTCCTCTCTTCCACTATAGCTTCCTCTCTCACTATAGTCTCCCCTCTTCCACTATAGCTCCCCCTCTCTCACTATAGCTCCACCTCTCTCACTATGGCTCATCCTCTCTCACTATGGCTCATCCTCTCTCAATGTAGACCCCCTATCTCACTCTGGTTCTCCCTCACTCTCACTATGGCGCTCCCTCCCACTCACTATGGCTCACCCTCCCTCTCACTATGGCTCTCCCTCCCTCTCACTATGGCTCTCCCTCCCTCTCAATATAGCTCCCCCCTCTCACTATAGCTCCCCCTCCCACTGTAGTTCTCCCCCCTTCACTGTAGCTCTTCCCCTCTCACTATAGCTCTCCCCCCAATATAGTTCTCCCCCTTCTCCTATAGTTCGCCCCCCTCTCACTATAGCTCTCCCCCCTCTCACTATAGTTCTTCCCCTCTCACTATAGCTCTCCCCCCTCTCGCTATAGCTCACCCCCCTCTCGCTATAGCTCTCCCCCCTCTCACTATAGCTCTCCCCCTCTCATTATAGTTCCCCCTTTCACTACAGTTTACCCCCCCCCCCCCTCACTATGGCTCCACATTTCTCCCCCTTCCCAAAACACTCACATGTCCTGGAGCACTCACTGCCGTGCAGTGAGCCAAAACTTACCTACTCCTCCCAGCATACATGATTCTGACAACATCCTGTGTCAGATGAGAGACGCTGACATAGAGAAACAGAGATGATGGGAGGGAGGTAGATTTTCCTCTCCTATCATCGCTCTATAACATTGTGCTGCTGCTCTTAACCCACCCCTCTCACTCCCCCCCTCCCCCGTCGCCAGGGGAGAGGAAAAGCAGGGGGGGCTTGTGGGCAGAGATAGTCTTCAGTCCGTCTTTAAGATGCTGGCTGTCACTAACAGCTAGCACCTGCCAGCTCCTGAGCTGGCTCCATACCTGCTCTGCGCCCCCTAGTGGCAGGCAGAGGTATGGCGCCCTAGGCGATCGCATACCTCTGCCTACCCATAGTCCCGGCCCTGCCTGGAGGCCAATGACGATGAGGAAGCTGAGGAGAATTGGTGCTCTACAGTGTCAAACGCTGCAGAGAGATCCAGAAGAAGCAACAGTGAGTAGTTGCCCTGAGATTTATTTTTATGCGTGTTTTTTGCTTGTCTTCAAGTCTGGTTTTTAATATATGCATAAATCAAGCTATTGGCTGAAACTCCACCCTACAAAAGGGGATGTAAAGCACATTATTGCATTTGCAGTATATGTAATCTTGTTTTTTTTATGGCTTTTGGCATTAATAAAGGTATCTTGCTTTTGCTGCTAAAAACCCTTTTTTTAAGGATTTTGGTGCTAAAATCCTTTCTTTACGGATTCTGGCGCTACTGAAGCTATCTAGCTTTTGTCACTAAAAATTCTTCTTTTTACGGATTTTGCTGCTAAAATTCTTTTTTTTATGGATTTTGCAGCTAAAATCCGTTTTTTTTTTTACGAGTTTAGGTGCCAAAAAAGTTATCTCACTTTTACCGCTGAAAATCTGTTTTTTACGAATTTTGGTGCCAATAAAGGTATCTCGCTATTACCGCTAAAAATCAGTTTTTTTTATGGATTTTGGAGCTAAAATCCATTTATTTTTAATAAAGTTAAAGTTTTGTCGCTCAAAACCCGGATTTTAGCGCCACAAGTCATAGAAAAACAGATCTCAGTGCCCAAACCTGTAAAAAAAACGGTTCTTAGCACGAAAATCCGTAAAAAAGGATCTTAGCGCCAAAATCCATAAAAATCCATTAGAAACAAAAGCAAGATAACTTTATTACGAACGAAGACATATTGGACACTTTTTTTTTTCTTTAAACGACATTAGGGGCCTTAGAAGTTTAGCAGTAATTTTCAACTTTTCAAGAAAATTTGCAATGTACATTTTTTAGGGACCAGTCCAGTTCTAATGTGACTTTGAAGGGCCTGTATGTTAGATAGCCCCATAAATGACTCCATTTAAGAAACTATTCCCCTTAAAGTATTCAAAACAGCATTTAGGAAGTTTATTAACTCATTAGTTGTTTCACAGAAATTAAAGCAAAGTGGAAGTGATATTTAAAAATTTCACTTTTTTTGCAGATTTTCAATTTTTATCCATTATTCACAAGAATATGGTAAATGTGCTCAGGGAAATACAACTTAATATTGATTCCCCAGATTCTGCCGTTTTCAGTGATATCCCATATGTGGCCCTAGTGTGCTATTTGGTTCAACCCCAAACCTCAGAATAGGAGGGGCACCTACTGGACTCTGTTGTCTCATTTTCATTACGATTTTATTTACTCAGCAGGTCGATACAATTACAGTGATACCCAATATGTATTTTTTCACTGCTTTTACGCAATAAAAACACTTTTATTCAAAAAGGAAAACACGTTTTTGCATCGCCATAGTCTAAGAGCCATAGCTTTTTTATTTTTCTATGTACGGAGCTGTGTAAGGGCTTGTTTTTGCGGGATGACTTGACGGTTTTATTGTTATCATTTTTGGGGGGACAAGACTTTATGATCAGTTATAAATCCATTTTTTGGAAGGCAAGGTGAAGAAAATACTGCAATGCTAGTAGTATTTTTTATTTTTAACAGCTCACTGTGCAGTATCCCATGACCAGTTAGCTTTACTCTCTGGGTCGATACGATTACGGCGATACCCAATTTATATAGTTTTTATTTATTTTGAAGTACTTTAAAAAAAAAAAGTGTTTTATTGTGTAAAACATTATTTATGCATTGCTGTCTTCTGAGAGCCATAACTTTTTTATTTTTCCGTATAAAGAGCTGTGTAAGGACTTTTTTTTTTTTGCGGGATGAACTGACATTTTAATTGGTACAACTTTGGCATTTATAGGAGTTTTTGATTGCTTTTTATTCCATTTTATGTGCTGCGAGAAGAACAGAAAATCGCAATTCTATGACTTTTTTTTTTTGTTACGGCGTTCACGGTACAGGTTAATTAACAGATTTATAGGGTGGATCATTACGCACGCGGTGATACCAAATATGGGTATTTTATTTATTTTTGATCTTTTTTGGGTCGATTGCCGTTTGTAAAGGGGAAAAGATCAATGTACGTGTTTTTTATTTTATTTTTTGTTTGTGTTTTACTTTTTTTTACTTTTTTTTTACTTTTTCACATTTTTTCACTTTTCCCCAGTGGGGATTTGTAACAGCAATTGTCAGATTGCTGTTACAATGGTAGACCTGTACACAGCCTTGCTGTTGTGTACTGGTCAACATGGTAACTGCCAATCACCATGTCCACAATGCATTGTGGGCATGGTGACGTCACCAGACGACCCGGATGCTTTCAGAAAGCATCCGGGGAGTCGGGTAAGGGACCAGCGAGCGGCATCTATGCCGCACGCTGCGCCGGATCGTGAGCAGCAGGAGCTCACTCCTCCTGACTGCAGCTTCAATGTCGCGACCATGATAGGTCGCGACATCGAAGGGTTAATCACCTGCGGCTGCAGTTAACCACCTGCAGGCATGTTGTGGCCTGTAAGCCCGCATGATCGCCAGGACATATGCATACGTCCATTTGCAGGAATGCACTTCCCGCTAGGACGTATGCATATGTCCAATGTTGGAAAGAAGTTAAAGGCTTTTTCTTTCAGCGATTTTAGAAAACAAAAAACGCTGAAGAAACTGATGTTTTCCTGTGCCATGAAGACATAGCCCAAGAAAGAGAATGTTTGTACTAAAACATAACATAAACTATACATATTTTTATGTTTTTTTTTCCATTTCACCCCACTTAGAATTTCTTTCTCGTTTCCTGGTACATTATATACAGTAGTATGGTCAATGGCACCATAAAAATTCATCTTGTCCCCCAAAAAGCAGCTATAAAATTATGACCATGTGTCAGGGAGGGGTTAATAGTAGTGACTAGAGATGGACGAATTTCTCAAAATTTCGATTCGGTCACTTTGCCGAATTTTCCGACAAAATTCGTTTCGTTCCGAATTACTTCGGCACGAATCGCGTTAAAAAGCAGCTATTTCCAGGCTGCACAGAGCCTGCAGGGTGCTGTTTGAACGTTGTGCCATGCTTAAATATGCAGAGGGAGCTTGCTTTGGGCTTCATACAATGTTTGTTTTTAGTATGACACGCAGATGACTGCCGCCCTCTTAGAATCGCTTTACTATAAATTTCCCTGGGCACTTAAGAGGGCTAAACTGACCAAAAAACTCAAGTGGGAATGTAGCTTGATAAAAATCTGCCAGCGAAAGCTGGAAAAAAACAAGCTGAGAGCTCAGGTGGCAACATTAGTGACAGAGTGTGGAGGTGACGGCGGCAGCCACAGCAGCATGAGGTCAGGCAGTGGCACAATGACATTCTGGAGGTGGCAAAAAACGAGGAAGCCACAGAGTTGCCACAATGACTGAGAGCGGAGGTCACGGCGGCAGCAGTATGAGGTCAGCGGGCACCAAAGACATTCTGGAGGCGGGGAAAACAGTATTAGGCCACGTGTGGCACAAAGATACAGTGTGGAGGGCCGAAAAAAGGGGGCA
>JAODAL010048038.1:0-29351 GCA_025379985.1 Phyllomedusa bahiana | reverse complement strand
TAAAGCTGACAACCTCCCACCCTAAAAAGGGAAGGGGGGGAACCTAAAAGAGTGAACCCCCACACCCTGAAAGGAAGCGGGAGCCTAAGCGTAAAACCCCTCCCACAGCCTAAATAGGAAGTGGGCCCCTAAAAATTTGTAGAACCACCCCCCCCCAAACAGGAAGCAGGGTCTGAAGTATAGAACTGCCCACACCTGAACGGGAAGTGGGAGCCTAACTATAAAACCCCACCCCCCCCCAAACAGGAAGGGGGAGTGGGAAGCTATGAATGCCCAAGCCTGAAGGAAGGGGGAGCCGAAGTATAGAACCCCCCACACCCCAAACGGGAAGGGGGAGCCTGAATTGTTGAAGCCCACACCCCGGAATACAAAAGTGGAACCCCAAAGGGAAAGGAAGAGAACCTCCAACAGGCTGAACGGGAAAATGGGCAAAACCCTTGGGGACGGGGTTTGAAAGTGGGGATTAGGGGCAAACCCTTTTTTTGGGGAAGGGAATTAAAAGGGGGGGGGGGGGGGAAAAAGGGGGGGTTTTTTTTTTTTAAAAAAACATGGGTTTGTTATATAGCGGACTTTTGGGAATGTTGCTACTTGGGGAAAATAGTGATGGTGGGTGACATGTCCGCGCCCCCGCTCGTTCCCCCTCCCGGTATGTGCCGTCTCTGCGCCCCCTCTCCTTTTTCCGCTCTGCTGCGCCCCCCTTTTCCTGGGGGACCGCTCTGCTGCTTTCCCCTCCCCTGTGTTGCCGCTCTGCTGCGTTCCCCCCCCTGTTTGCCCCGCTTGCGCGTTCCCCTCTCTGTTGTGCCCGCTCTGCTGCGTTCCCCTCTCCTGTATGTGACCGCTCTGCTGCGTTCCCCTCCCCTTGACCGCTCTGTGCGTTCCCCCCTGTTTTTCCCTTTTTTCCCCCCTGTTGTGACCGCTCTGCGGGTTTCCCCCTTTCCCCCCTTTTTGGGCCCGTCTGCGCGTTCCCCCTTTCCTGTTTGTGACCCGCTCTGCTGCTTTTCCCCTCTCCTGTATGTCCCGCTCGCTGCTTCCCCTCCCCTGTGCCGCTCTGCTGCGCCCCCCTTTCCCTTTGTGACCGCTTTTGCTCGTTCCCTTCCCTGTGTGTGCCGTCTGCGCGCCCCCTTTCCCCTGTGTGTGACCCCCTCTGGGGGTTCCCTCTTTCCGTTGTGGCCCCCCCCTTTGTGCCCCCGTTCCCCTCTCCTGGGGGACGCTCTGCTGCTTCCCCCTTCTGTTTGTGACCGCCTGCGCGTTCCCCTTCCTGGGGACCGCTTGCGCGTTCCCCCTCTCCTGTTGTGACCGCTCTCTGCGTTCCCCCCGGCCCTGTTTTTTGATGACCGTCGTCGTTCCCTTCCTTTTTGGACCGTCGGCTGCGTTCCCCTCTCTGGGGACCGTCTGCTCGTTCCCCCTCTCTGTGTGTGACCGCTTGCTGCGTTCCCCCTCCTTGTGACCGTTGCTGCTTTCCCCCCTCTCCTGTGTGTGACCCTCGCTCGTTCCCCTCTCCTGTGACCGCTCTGCTGCGTTCCCCCCCCTGTGCCCGCTCTGTGCTTTTCCCCCTCCTGTGACCGTTGCTGCGTTCCCCTCTCCGGGTGGCCGCTCTGCTGCTTTCCCCTTCCCCGGGGACCGTCTGCTGCGTTCCCCTCCTGTGTGGACCGCTCTGCTGCTTTTTCCCTCCCCCTTGTGGACCGCTTCTGCGTTCCCCCTCTTTTTGTGACCGCTCTGCGCTTTCCCCTCTCCTTGGACGCTTGCTGCGTTCCCCTCCCCTTTTTGACCGCTCTGCGCGTTCCCCCTCTGTGGGCCGCCCCCCCGTGCCCTTGCGGTTCCCCTTCCTGGACCGCTCTCTGCGTTCCCCTCCTGTGTGGACCGCTCTGTGGTTCCCCCCTAGTGACCGCCTTGCTCGTTCCCCTCCCCTGTATGTACCCCCTTGTGCGTTCCCCTCTCTGGGTGGCCCGCTCTGTCGTTCCCCTCTCCGGTTGACGCTCTGCGCTTCCCCCCCCCTGTATGGACCCCCCTCTGCTGTGTTCCCCTCTCCTGTGTCTGACCGCTCTGCTGCGTTCCCCTCTCCTGTACCGCCTGCTGCGCCCCTTTCCTGTTTGCCCGTCTCTGCGTTCCCCCCTCCTGTTTACCGCTCTGCTGCTTTCCCCCTCCCCTTTTTGACCGCTCTGTGCGTTCCCCCCTCCTGGGAGCCCCCCCCCTGGGGGGCGTTCCCCCCTCTCCTGGGGACCGCTCTGCGGGCCCCCCGTTTCCCCTCCCCCCTTTGGTGCCCGCTCTGCTGCGTTCCCCTCTCCTGTGTTGACGCTCTGCTGCTTTCCCCCTCTCCTGTTGTGCCCGCTTGCTGCTTTCCCCCCTCCTGTGGTGCCCCGCTCTGCGCTTTCCCCCTTCCTGTGTCTGACCGCTCTGCTGCGTTCTCCCCCTCTCCCCCTTTGGTGTGACCGCTCTGCTGCGTTCCCCTCTCCTGTTTGTGACCGCTCTGCTGCGTACCCCTCCGGGTTGACCCCGCTCTTTCCCCCCCTCCTGTTGGGTTGTGGTTCCCCTCTTTTCCCTTGGGGCCCCCCTTTGGACCGCCTTGCTCGTTCCCCCTCCCCTTTGGCCCGCTCTGCTGTTTTCCCCCTTCCTGTGTTGAGCTCGTTTGCGTTCCCCTCCTTGGTCGACCGCTCTGCTGCGTTCCCCTCTCCTGTGTCTGACCGCTTGCTGGTTCCCCCCCTTTGGGTGTGGACCCTCTGGCTTTCCCCTCCCTTGTTGCCCGTTTGCTGGTTCCCCTCTCTGTATTGACGCTCTGCTGCGTTCCCCTCTGCTGGGTGTGACCGCTCTGCTGCGTTCCCCTCTCCTGTTTGGACCGGCTTGGGCTCCCCGTTGCCCCTTCCTGTGACCGCTCTGCTGAGTTCCCCTCTCCTGTGTCTGACCGCTCTGCTGCGTTCCCCTCACCTGTGACCGCTCTGCTGAGTTCCCCTCTCCTGTATGAGACCGCTCTGCTGCGTTCCCCTTTGTGGACCGCTTGTGCTTCCCCTTCCGTGTGTGACCGTCTGCTTTTTGTTTTTTCCCCTTCCCCCCTTTGTGTGTGACCGCCTGCTGCGTTCCCCCCCCGGGGCCGCTTGCTGCTTTTCCCCTCCCCGTGTGTGACCGCTTGCGCGTTCCCCCTCTCCTGGTGTGACCGCCGGGGCCTTTTCCCCTCTCCTGTGTGTTGACCGCTCTGCGCGTTCCCCTTTTTGGGGTTGGAGCTCTGCTGCGTTCCCCTCTCCTGTGACCGCTCTGCTGCGTTCCCCTCTCCTGTGACCGCTCTGCTGCGTTCCCTTCCCCTTGGTAAACCCCTCTGCGCTTTTCCCCTCCCCTGTGTGTACCCTCTGCTGCGTTCCCCCCCCCTTTTGTGCCGCTCTGCGCGTTTCCCCTCTCCTTACCGCTTGCGCGTTCCCCTTCCGGGTGCCCGCTCTGCTGCTTTTCCCTCTCCTGTGTTCCGCTTGCGGTTTCCCCCCCTTTTTTCGCCCTTGTTTTTTGGGGCCGCTCTGCTTTTTTTGGCCCGTTCCCCCTCTCCTGTGGCCCCTGCGCGTTTCCCCTCTCCTGGTGACGCTTTGCGCTTTCCCCCCTCTCCGTGTGTGACCGCTCTGCGCGTTCCCCTCTCCTGTGACCGCTCTGCTGCGTTCCCCTCCTGTGCCGCCTGCTGCGTTCCCCTCTCTTGTTGACCTCTGTTTGCGTTCCCCCTCCCTGTGTGACCGCTCTGCTGCGTTCCCCTCTCCTGTGACCGCTCTGCTGCGTTCCCCTCTCCTGTGTGTGACCGCTCTGCTGCGTTCCCCTCTCCTGTGTGTGACCGCTCTGCTGCGTTCCCCTCTCCTGTGTGTGACCGCTCTGCTGCGTTCCCCTCTCCTGGGTGGGGGGAGCCCCTGCTGCGCCCCCCTCTCCTCGTGTTTTTCCCCCTTTTTGGGTTTGCCGTTCCCCCCTTCCGGACCGCTCTGCCGTTCCCTTCTGGACCGCTTGCTGCTTCCCTTTCCTGTGACCGCTCTGCGCGTTCCCCTCCCCTGTTGTGACCGCCCCTGCTGCTTCCCCTCTCCTGGACCGTCTGCTGCTTCCCCCCCCTTTGTTGCCCGTTTCTGCGCTTTCCCCCTTTCCCCTTTTTGACCGTCTGCTGCGTTCCCTCTCACGGGTCTAAAAGGAATGCTCGGGCTGAGGCGCAGCTGGGGCCCCAAGCTTTTTCCTCTTATTTGGCCCTAAAAGGAAATGTGGGAGGAGCGACGCGGGGAGCGAGGGGCAAGATGACCCCCCTGAGGGCCCCCAGCGGGGGGGGTCCCCGGGGCCCCCTCCCCGCCCGGTAGGGTGCGCCCCCTTAAAGGGAACCCTCCTCCAAACCACATTCTTTTGGTTTTGCCTCTAACACCGTTACCCCCCCCCCCAGGACGACCCCCCGGGGCCATTTCCCATATGGTGAAAGGGCCGGCCCCCCGGGGGGTGAGTCCCCGGCCCCACCATGTCGGACCCCGATGCCGTTTTAATGTCCAGGGCACGAGGCTATGTAAAAATTAAAAACCACACCAGCAGAAAGTGAGTGCAGCTTGGGGAAATACGGATGAAGCAGGACAGTACGGATAAGAAAGTATTACAGGGATGCCCCGCAAAATAGTGGGCGAGCTTGGAGGATAAAAAAGGATGTAAGTGGGGATCGTACGAAAAGTAATTATGAACAGTGCGCCCCAGCAGAAAGTGATGCAGCTCTGGAGGAAAATACGGATGTAACTAGGATCAGAAAGGATAAGATGATGTACATTTTCTGCACCGCAGAAAATGAGCCAGTCGGGGAGGATAATACGGGAATGTAACTCGGGATCAGTACAGGATAAGTAATGAAGTAACAGGATGTAGCACAGAATGGGGAGTGCAGCACTGGGTAAAATACAGGATGTAATCAGGATCAGTACAGGGAAATTTTAATGTATGTAATGCTGCACCAGCAGAATGTGAGTGCAGCCTGGGGGGTAATACAGGTGAAACTCAGTCAAAAAAGGATAAGAAGTATTTTCCCAAATGACTGCCCGCAGAATTGAGCGCCCTGGGGAAATACAGGAGTAACTCAGGATCAGTACGGGATAAAAAATGTTTTTAAAGTGACTGCACCAAGAATAGTGGAGCAGCTCTGGGGTATAATACAGGAGTAACTCGGATCATTTAAGGTAAGTAATGTTAAAAATAGGACTGCCCCCAGCAGAATAGTGAGGCAGCTCTGGGGGATAATACGGAGCAACTCAGGATAGTACATGATAAGTATTGTAGTACAGTGATGCCCGCAAATAGTGAGTGCGCCTGGAGGATAATACAGGATTAATCGGGATCTACAGGATGAATGTATGTACCAGTGACTGCACCAGAAAAATAGTGAGCGCAGTCGGGGGAAAAATAAAAATGAAAACCAGGATCGTACAGGATAATAATGTATGTACAGTGACTGCCCCAGCGAATATGAGCGTAGCTCGGGGGGTATAAAACGGGGAGTAAAACTCGGTCAGTACAATATAATGATGTAAAAGTGACGCACCAGCAAAATAGTGACGCAGCTCGGGGGAAATACAGGATGCAACTCAGGATCTTACATGTAAGTAATGTTTTTACACAGTACTGAATGGGCAGAAAAGTGAGCGCAGCTGTAGTATAATACAGGAGCAACCAGATCATTACAGGAAATAAGTATGTACACAGGGACTGCTCCAGAAAATTTTAGTGAGCGCAGCCTGGAGGATAAAAAGGTTGAACCCCAGGATCGTACAGGATAAGAAATGTATGTACACAGGGACTCCCCCCAGCAGAATAGTGACGCAGTCGGAGGATAAACAGGATGTAACCCGGGGATCATCAGGATAAAAAAATGTATGTACAGTACTGCACCACAGAATAGTGAGCGCAGCTCTGGGGGATAATACAGGATGAAAACTCAGGATCATACAGATAAGTAATGTATTAAGTGACTCACCGCAGAATAGTGGTGCGCTCTGGAGGAAAATACAGGAGTAACCAGGATCAGTACGGAAAGTAATGTTGTAACAGTGACTGCCCCAAGAATGTGAGCCAGCTCTGGGGGAAATACAGGATGTAACTAGGTTATACAGGTAAGTAATTGTATGTACAGTGACGCCCCGAATATTGGGCAGCTCGGGGTTAATAAGGTGTAACTCAGGTCAGTACGGGATGAAAATGTAGGGAAAATAGTGACGCCCCAGCAGAATAGTGAGCCCCCCCTCAATATGGAGGAAAATCAGGATCTTGAAAATAAGTATTCATGACGATGGAAAAGTGAATTTGTATATTGGGGGCCCCGGCTGGAAAATTTTGTTGCCGGGTTTCTCGCAGAATAGGGGCGCAGCTTGGGGATAAAACAGGTGTAACCCAGGATCAGAAAGGGATAATAATGTATGTACAGGGCTGCACCAGCAGAAATAGTGAGCGCAGCTATGGAGGTAATACGGGAGAAACCCGGGAAGTACAGGATAAGTAATGTTGTCGGGACTGAAACAGAGAAATGGCGCAGCTCTGGGGATAAAAGGGTGTAACTCGGGTAGAAAGGATAAGAATGTTGAACATGACTGCCCAGCAAAATATGAGCGCAGCTTGGAGGATAAACGGGATGTAACCAGGTCATAAGGAAAATAATGTATGTACAGAAAACGCACCCCAGAATAGTGAGGCGCTTGGAGGATAATACAGGATGAATCGGTCGTCGGATAAGTAATGTTTGTACATGACGCCCCACAGGTTGATTACCTGCTTTGACTACTCGCACACAGCCACCCCTTTAATGTCTTCCCTGCAGGGGCGCTTGGGGGAAATATTTGGATCCCTTTTCACGCCCCGCACTGACCAACCCCCGCCCCATTTGGGCGGCCTTCCCCGGCGGGGGGGAAACCTCCCGGTGCACGTTTTGATCCCTTTGGGCCGGTCGGTTCTGGACGTTCTGGGTGAGTTTTAGGCGCTGCCCGATTCTTGTATGTGGGTTCAGGTGTTGATAGACCATGGGTATTGACCCCTCTTATTAAAGGGGCCGGACCCGATCATCTTCCCGCCCCCGGGATAGCGCTTTTCATTAGGCGCCGCCCATGGTATTTGGGGATTTGGGCTGATATAGAATATTAAAAGGGAAAGCTTTCTCCTTCTGTTTGAAATGATAACCGCCGCGGAGGGCGAGTCCCCCGGCTGTGGGCGTCCTAAGACGCGGGACGACTTCATGCAGCAAAAGTCTAGGTCCACGTTTTCTCTGCAAATTCCTTGCCAAAAATCTGCCCGTGTGATTGTGCCTCTTCCAGGCCGGCTGATCCTGCAGTCTGCCTCCTCTTCAGTTGTAGCTGAATGCAGGCTATTGCTCCCTCTTATCAGCCATGTACACAGCCGAGCCGTCCTATCAGCCGGCAGAACAGCGAGTGCAGCTCTGGAGGAGAATTATAACAAGAACTGCCCAAAAAACCCCTCCTGGGTTGGCCAATATCAGTCAACCCTCCTCCCTCTCCCCATCTTAAATGCTGCGGACCGCAAGGGTTAATCTCAAACTGCGGCCCTCCAGCTCTTGGTAAACTACAAGTTTCCCAGCAGCTGGAGGGCCGCAGTTTGAGATCCCTGAATAACGGCACGACACACAGCGGCGGTATTATTATACCTTTATTATAAACCAGTAACAGGACGCGATGGCGGAGAATCCTCAGCTTGTGTCTCCGGTGAGCGGCGCTGGTGGAGCGGGACTTTGATGTAAATATTCCTGACAGAGGGTGAGCGCTCCCCGATCTCGCCCCGGGGGTCGGGTCCTGCAGATCGGGATCATCACCTCTGCTCTTCTTCATGATTTCTGAGTTTTGCAATAAATATATCTGAGTATCCACATTGTTCGTGGTTCCGGTGACAGTTCGGGCGTCCCTGCCCCTCCGTAGGTTACAGCAGATCCCAGTCTTACAGGTTTCGTGCTTGACCCTCTCGGCACAGACACAAAAAGTTAGTTGATTTCATATAAAGCTACTTTGCAACCGTTTTATTGCTCCAGGGCTAAAAAATGAGGCACCTTTTGCAGAGTCCTAATGAAAAAAATCTAGTTTCAACTCCGGTGCTAACTTCTGTGTCTCCATGGCTACAGACATGTAGTCTGAACCTGCAGTCACGTGTTTCTACTCTTTTCGAGGTTATTGAATGGATGAAAGGGATTGTCCATAGTAAAAAAAAAAAATTATATATAATATTATATTATAAAATATATTTTATATATGTTTATATATTGCATTGGGGATAGAGGGTTCCAAAAAAGGGGGAAAATTCTAAATCTGAACAGGAGCAGCCCTCTTGAGTTCTATAGGGGAGTGTTGCGGGCATGCTCTGTGACCTGAGAAGAAGTCAGAGGGGAGATGGGACCTGGGGGGGAAGTTACTGTGAAAAAATATATTGCATTGGGGATAGAGGGGTCCAAAAAAGGGGAACATTCTAAATTTGTGAACAGGAGCAGACCCATTGAATAGGAGAGTGTTGTGGGCATGCTCTGTGACCTAGGAAGGAGTCACTGTGCAGAGAGGGGGAACTGTGACCTGGGAGGAAATTACTGTGGAAAAAAATAAATTGCATTGGGGATAGAGGAGTCCAAAAAAGGGGGAAAATTCTAAATCTGTGAACAGGAACAGACCCATTGACTTTAATAGGGGAGTGTTGTGAGCATGCTCTGTAACCCAGGAAGAAATCAGTGTGCAGAGAGGGGGAGCTGTGACCTGGGATGAAGATACTGTGTGAAAAAAAATATTGCATTGGGGATAGAGGGTTCAAAAAAATGGGAAAAATTCTAAATCTGTGAACAGGAGGAGACCACTTGAGTTCTATAGGAGAGTGTTGTGGGCATGCTCTGTGACCTGGGAAGAAGTCACTGTATAGGGAGGGGGAGGAGGTAAACTGTGACTATCTCCTCAAAAGCAATAGGTAACTTTCTGATGACACATTCCATTGAATACTCACCTAGCTGTCCCTCCACCAAAGTTCACGATGATCCCCCTCCTCTGGATTTCTGAGGTTTTGTCCTGACACAGAGGAGAAGCTTGTGCTCCATTCACTTACTATAGAGCGTGCGCCTCTACAGCGTGTCTGGACGAGGACCCAAAAGTCAAGAGGAGCGGATTGCTGGAAGGTTTGGCGAGGGGCGGCTAGGTAAGTATTAAAGAGAATGTGTCGTCAGAAAATGACCTATTGTTTTTATGAGAAGATAGTCACAGCTGCCCCTCTCCTCCTTCCTGCACCGTAACTACTCTGGTCACAGAGCATGACCACAACACTCCCTTATAGAAGTCAATGGGTCTGCTCCTGTTCATAGGCACCTATGATCATGAAGCTGCTGTAAAACATCTCTCTAAATGCTCTCAAAAGGAACGCAGGCAAGATGGCCGCCCCCATAACGCTGTACAGACAACAGAAATAAAAAATCTACTATCAGAAAATGACCTGTTGTTTTCATGAGGAGATGTCACAATTCTCCCACTCCCTGCACACTGACTTGTTCCCAAGTCACAGCTCTCCCTCTCCTCCTCCCTGCACACGGACTTCTTCCCAGGTCACAGAGCATGCCCACAACACTCTCCTATAGAAGTCAATGGCTCTGCTCCTGTTCATAGGCTCCTATGTGCACGAAGCTGCTGTAAAGCATCTCTATAAATGCTGTTAAAAGCAGCTCAGGCAAGAAAACTGTCTCCACAACCATATACAGACAACAGAATTAACTCATTAAAGGAGTTGTCTCATTACAAGCTTTCAGCCTAAGTCAGTGAGCCTGGCAGTTGAACTGAGGGGCGTGCTTCTTGTCTGCCTCCTCTCCTCCCTCTTCCCCCCCCTCACCTCAGCACACAGAAAGCTCTCCTCCATACTCTATAAAGCAGGGGTGGGCGCAGGGGTTTGCTGCCAGAGTTAACCCTGTGTGTGCCTGCCTAGGTCTGCTGCAGCTCTTGCTGCTCGTCTCCACAGTCAGGAGAGAGCTGATCTATGAGTGTGGAGCCAGAGCAGGGGGGATGCAAGTGTTCCTATACCCCCTGCTTAGCATACAAATCTGCACATCTCCAGAAACAAACAGACCCTGTCAGAACAGACACAGGGCAGCTGTGAAGTGTTACTATACTCAGGATGTGTCACTAGTACACCAGAGCATGAAGCATTCACATGCCCCCTGATCTGTATAGTATTAGTATAGTTACAGCTCCACAGACACATCATGATTATAGTAACACACAGGGTCACTGCTGTCCCATCTACAGTCATATGAAAAAGTTTGGGCACCCCTATTAATCTTAATCATTTTTAGTTCTAAATATTTGGGTGTTTGCAACAGCCATTTCAATGTGATATATCTAATAACTGATGGACACAGTAATATTTCCGGATTGAAATGAGGTTTATTGTACTAACACAAAATGTACAATATGCATTAAACCAAAATTTGATCAGTGCAAAAGTATGGGCACCCCAACAGAAAAGTGACATTAATATTTAGTAGATCCTCCTTTTGCAAAAATAACAGCCTCTAGTCGCTCCCTGAAGCTTTTAATCAGTTCCTGGATCCTGGATGAAGGTATTTTTGACCATTCCTCTTTACAAAACAATTCAAGTTAAGTTTGATGGTCGCCGAGCATGGACAGCCCGCTTCAAAGTATCCCCCAGATGTTCAATGATATTCAGGTCTGGGGACTGGGATGGCCATTCCAGAGCATTGTAATTGTTCCTCTGCACGAATGCCTGAGTAGATTTGGAGCTGTGTTTGGGATCATTGTCTTGCTGAAATATCCATCCCCGGCGTAACTTCAAATTCATCACTGATTCTTGTACATTATTCTGAAGAATCTGCTGATACTGAGTTGAATCCATGCGTCCCTCAACTTTAACAAGATTCCCAGTGCCGCCATTGGCCCCACAGCCCCAAAGCATGATGGAACCTCCACCAAATTTTACAGTGGGTAGCAAGTGTTTTTCTTGGAATGCTGTGGTTTTTCGGACGCCATGCATAACGCCTTTTTATATGACCAAACAACTCAATCTTTGTTTCATCAGTCCACAGGACCTTCTTCCAAAATGAAGCTGGCTTGTCCAAATGTGCTTTTGCATACCTCAGGCGACTCTGTTTGTGGCGTGCTTTCAGAAACGGCTTCTTTCGCATCACTCTCCCATACAGCTTCTCCTTGTGCAAAGTGTGCTGTATTGTTGACCGATGCACAGTGACTCCATCTGCAGCAAGATGAAGCTGCAGCTTAGGAGGCGTCTGTGGATTGTCCTTGACTCGTCTCACCATTCTTCTTCTCTGCCTTTCTGATATTTTTCTTGGCCTGCCACTTCTGGGCTTAACAAGAACTGTCCCTGTGGTCTTCCATTTCCTTACTATGTTCCTCACAGTGGAAACTGACAGGTTAAATCTCTGAGACAACTTTTTGTATCCTTCCCCTGAACAACTATGTTGAACAATCTTTGTTTTCAGGTCATTTGAGAGTTGTTTTGAGGAGCCCATGATGCCACTCTTCACAGGAGATTCAAATAGGAGAACAACTTGCAATTGGCCACCTTAAATACCTTTTCTCATCATTGGATCCACCTGGCTATGAAGTTCAAAGCTCAGTGAGGTTACAAAACCAATGTTGTGCTTCAGAAAGTCAGTAAAAAGTAGTTAGGAGTATTCAAATCAATAAAATGATAAGGGTACCCAAATGTTTGCACTAGTCAAAATTTGGTTTAATGCATATTGCACATTTTGTGTTAGTACAATAAACCTCATTTCAATCAGGAAATATTACTGTGTCCATCAGTTATTATATATATCAAATTTAAATGGCTGTTCCAAACACCCAAATATTTTGAACTAAAAATGATTACAATTAATAGGGGTGCCCAAACTTTTTCATATGACTGTATCTGTGTAGAGAGCAGGAGGAAGCAGGCACACACAGGGTTAATCCCCAGGCAGCATGGCCACAAAAGCCAGAGTCCTCCTCCTCCCTCCACTATAGAAGCATTCTGTGAGGGAGGGGCTCTCTGCTCGGACCTGTATTCAGAGGCTGATGAGTCATACAGACCTGACAGCCAGTGAGATAAGGATCAACAGGTCGGCTGCTATAGAGATTTGAGAAGCTGATGTACTACTACTAACAGGGCTAGCTCAAAATCGGTAGGACATTTGTAATGAACATATATTGCAAAGCTGCTTGTTTTTTTTTTAAAGATCTTTTAATTAAAACCCAATCATTGTAGCGAGACAACCCCTTTTAACGACCGCCCACCGTCTTTAGACGTCGCTGCAGACACCGGAGTTTGCGGCGCCCAGGCGCCGCAGCTGCACTGGGATCGGGGCTGTACTGCACAGCCCTGATCCCAGAGCATCTCCTGCGGGGAGTGGAGGAAACCCCCGAAACCCGGTGCTTAAACCCTTTCAATCCGGCGGTGCTTTACTGCAGGGCAATCAATGGGTTCCCCTGCTCTGTGGGGTGATCGCAACACCCGGTGACCCGACAGAGCCCGGGGAACGGCTGCACAGTCAGCCCTGGGGACCTAGCGTAGCCCCAGAGCTGTCTGTGTTCTAAGCCAGTGACTAGGACACACTGTGTGCTGTCCTAATCACTGCCTGTGTCAGACTGACACAGATTAGAATGTATTAGCATATATGAATATGCTAATATGTTACTAAGTGTAAAAAAAATAAAAAATAAAAAATAAAGTAAAACAGTTCTCCCTTCATGGGAGTAAAAAAAAAAAACCCATAAAAAGTGTAAAAAAAAGAATAAATAATAATAAAAATAAAATATAAAAAATTTTAATAAAACCTACACATATTAGGTATCCACACAACCTTAATAACCTGTAGAATTAATCTAACAAGTTATTAAGTGTGAAATGTGAATGATGTAAAAAAAAAAAAAAAAAATACTGCAATTATTTATAATTGAACTTAAACTATTCCCCCATAAAGTACAACTTGTCTCGAATAAATCGAGGCCTCATCCAACTGCATCATTGAAAAAATAAAAAAGTTACAACTGTTGAAACACAAGGAGGCAAAAACTAAAAAAATGTGCTGGTCATTAACTACTTTTCAGGCATTCGGCTTAAGGGGTTAAATAATCTACAGTCCGAAAATAAAAACGGTTAAGAAGAAAAGAATATGGATCAGTGTCTGGTTTTAATTTGTGAAGGTTCCCTTTAAGTTTCTGTCTTTTTTTGGACCCCCATGGAGCCAGTCCCTTGTGACTGCAGAGTCTTGTGAGAGGATCTGGTCACCGAATATCAAAGTGCATTTTTTTTTTTTTTTAACAATAAATGGGATTGCAGCTCGCACTCCTGTTATTTGCTGACGTCTTCCTTTCCAGAAGAACATTTCTCCTCCGGGGCGGACAGGTAAGAAAATACAATCTCCTCCACAGATTGTAATGAGACCATTTATCACCGAACCGCGTTGTAATAAGCAGGAGGACGCCCTGCGGCAAGTTTATGGGCCGTGATTACTGCCCTGTGCGACATTGTACGTTATTACAGATAGGAGGGGGGGTAGCACATATTCCAGCAATGTCAGATTCTGAAATGACATGTAGCCCACCCCTCCATAGGTGAATAACGCACAGTGTCACATTCTGATCAAAATGTTTGACAATTCTAGTGTAAAATTATATATAGTCTTATATAGAGAGAACAAATCTTGGTCGAGGTTCACACGTTGCATTTTTAAAAAAAAAAAAATTAGCGTTTTGCGGTGGGTTAAAAAAAACGCCTAAAGAATGAATGAGGCAAAAATGCAGGTTTTTTTTAATTCACATTAGATCAGCGGTCCCCAACCTTTTTTCTACCAGGGACCGGTTTGATGCGCGACAATTTTTCCACGGCCCAATGGGGGGCGTGTTTATTAGGGGCGGGGTTATGGAGGGGGTTGGATGTTTATAATCACCCACACAAAAAAAACCCAATAAAGTGTATACTGTGTCATTTAGGGGTATCGTATGTGGTAACCAGTATTTTATAACTTGAGACTGATTGTCAGCTCTGTGGGTCACTATTATATTAATATTGCTGACCACAGAGCTGATAATCAGTTTGCAGTAATATTGATCAGCTCTGTGGGTCAGCATTATACATGTATATAATATACATATGTAATCAGCTCTGTCATTATAGAGATATATGCCCCCTGTAATAATAAATATAGCCCCCCAGTAGTGATAGTGATACATAGCTGCCCCCAGTAGTGATACATAGCTGCCCCCAGTAGTGATAATGAAACATAGCTGCTCCAGTAGTGATAGTGATACATAGCTGCCCCCAGTAGTGATAGCTGCCCCCAGTAATGATAGATAGCTGCCCCCAGTAGTGATAGCTGCCCCCAGTAATGATAGATAGCTGCCCCCAGTAGTGATAGCTGCCCCCCAGTAGTGATAGATAGCTGCCCCCCAGTAATGATAGCTGCCCCCAGTAATGATAGCTGCCCCCAGTAATGATAGCTGCCCCCAGTAGTGATAGGCGCCCCCAGTAATGATACATAGCTGCCCTCAGTAATGATAGATAGCCGCCCCCAGTAATGATAGATAGCCGCCCCCAGTAATGATAGCTGACCCCAGTAATGATAGATAGCCGCCCCCCAGTAATGATAGCCGCCCCCAGTAATGATAGCTGCCCCCCCCCCCAGTAATGATAGCTGCCCCCCAGTAATGATAGCTGCCCCCAGTAATGATAGCTGCCCCCAGTAATGATAGCTGCCCCCAGTAGTGATACATAGCTGCCCCCAGTAATGATAGCTGCCCCCAGTAGTGATAGCTGCCCCCAGTAATGATAGCTGACCCCAGTAGTGATAGCTGCCCCCAGTAATGATAGATAGCTGACCCCAGTAATGATAGATAGCCGCCCCCAGTAATGATAGCTGCCCCCAGTAGTGATAGCTGCCCCCCAGTAATGATAGCTGCCCCCCAGTAATGATAGCTGCCCCCAGTAATGATAGCTGCCCCCAGTAATGATAGCTGCCCCCAGTAATGATAGCTGCCCCCAGTAGTGATAGCTGCCCCCAGTAGTGATAGCTGCCCCCAGTAATGATAGCTGCCCCCAGTAATGATAGCTGCCCCCAGTAGTGATAGCTGCCCCCAGTAGTGATAGCTAGCTGCCCCCAGTAGTGATAGCTAGCTGCCCCCAGTAGTGATAGCTAGCTGCCCCCAGTAGTGATAGCTAGCTGCCCCCAGTAGTGATACATAGCTGCCCCCAGTAGTGATACATAGCTGCCCCAGTAGTGATAATGATACATAGCTGCCCCCAGTAATGATACATAGCTGCCCCCAGTAATGATACATAGCTGCCCCCAGTAGTGATAGATAGCTGCCCCCAGTAGTGATACATAGCTGCCCCCAGTAATGATAGCTGCCCCCAGTAGTGATAGATAGCTGCCCCCAGTAGTGATAGATAGCTGCCCCCAGTAGTGATAGATAGCTGCCCCCAGTAATGATAGCTGCCCCCAGTAGTGATAGATAGCTGCCCCCAGTAGTGATAGCTGCCCCCAGTAATGATAGCTGCCCCCAGTAATGATAGATAGCTGCCCCCCAGTAGTGATAGCTGCCCCCAGTAGTGATACATAGCTGCCCCCAGTAGTGATACATAGCTGCCCCCAGTAATGATAGCTGCCCCCAGTAGTGATAGATAGCTGCCCCCAGTAGTGATAGATAGCTGCCCCCAGTAGTGATAGCTGCCCCAGTAATGATAGCTGCCCCCAGTAGTGATAGATAGCTGCCCCCAGTAGGCAGCCAGGACAATTAAAAAAAAAAAAAAAAGTAGTAGTAGTAGTCACTCACCTTTCCCGGATCCTCGGCCGAGCTCCTCCTCCCAGCAGCCGACATCACCGAGCGGCGCGGGGGGTGTGACGTCACTGTGCATCATCCCCCCTGCGGCGCTCATCGTTGGAGATGTGGAGCTCAGTAAGCGCCACATCTACAGCAATAGGGAAAGCAGGGCGGTAATGCACCGCTCCTGCTTTCCCTGTACCGATGCAGCCGCACGAGGTGCGCAGCTGCTAGGTCTGCGCGGCCGGACTAGAGTCACCGGGCGGCCGGCATCATGTTAGCCCGGGGCCGCGGACCGGCAGGGGATACGCTAAGGCTCGGTGCCGGTCCGCGGACCGGCGGTTGGGGACCCCTGCGTTAGATAATTTATCTCTGTCTTCTAAGTTTGAGTCGATTATAAAACTCATGTTTTTGAAAACTGCATGAGTTTTGGCTCAGTGGTTAGCACAGTGCAACACGATGGCTCAATGGTTAGCACAATGCGGCACGATGGCTCAATGGTTAGCACAATGCAGCACGGTGGCTCAATGGGTTAGCAAAGTGCAGCACGGTGGCTCAATGGTTAGCACAATGCAGCACGGTGGCTCAATGGTTAGCACAATGCAGCACGGTGGCTCAATGGTTAGAAAAGTGCAGCACGGTGGGTCAATGGTTAGCAAAGTGCAGCACGGTGGGTCAATGGTTAGCACAATGCAGCACGGTGGCTCAGTGGTTAGTACAGTGCAGCACGGTGGCTCAGTGGTTAGCACAGAGAGGCTCAGTGGTTAGCACAGTGCAGCATGGTAAGGTAGTGGTTAGTACAGTGCAGCACTGTATATTAGAGGTTAGCACAGTGCAGCACGTTGGCACAGTGGTTAGCACAGTGCAGCACTGGTAGCTCAGTGGTTGGCACAGTGCAGCACGGTGGTTTAAGATTTAGCACAGAGCAGCTCAGTGGTTGGTACAGTGCAGCACTAGTGGCTAAGTTGTTAGGACGGTGGTTTAGTGGTTAGCACAGTGCAACACTGGTAGCTCAGTTGTTAGCACAGAGCAGCTTAGTGGTTAGCACAGTGCAGCACTGTGGTTTAGTGGTTAACACTAAGCAGCTCCATGGTGAGCACCGTGCGGCTTCCTGGTTTGGACAGTGCAGCACTGGTGGCTCAGTGGTTAGCACAGAGCGGCTCAGTGGTTAGCACTGTTGCCTTGTAACACTCGGGTCCTGGGTTCAAATCCCACTAAGGCCTCGTTCACACGGCTTATTTTGCCGCGGATTGGCGCCGTACTGCGCTGCAGTACGGCGCCAATCCGTCGGAGTCATAACTGTAATCCACTGCTCTCATAGAGAACAGTGGATTCCGTCGCTCCTCCCCGCTCGGCGAATCCGCCGCGGGGGGAGAAAGTGACATGCACAATATTTACGTCGCGTACGCGCGGTAGATAATGCATTGTCTATGGGCCTGGGAGCGGCGCCCCCGCCGCACTCCGGCCCCGCCCCGCCCCGAAGGACATCTGCAAGAAGTTAGTATGTTCTCCCCGTTTTTGCTTGGGTTTCCTGCGGTTTCCCCCAGACTTCAAAAACATACTATGAGATTAATCTGAAATTTAGACTGTGAGCCCCAATGGAGACAGGGACCAATGTAAATACTGACAATCTCTGTACAGCGCTGTGGAGTATAGCGGCGCTATAGAAATGAATTAAATTAAGTATGTATTTTATGTATCTGAAGCACAAGAAAATGCAACATGTGACCGGGCCTAATCTAGCTCCACAGGAGAACAGTATAACTAAAGCCACCTACGCGGCTGAGCGCAGGAAAGAAACTCTAGTTTTCTCCTTGCAAACAACAATCGATAACGAATAGAAACAAGGGCGCCGAGGCTTTGGAACAATATTTAGTTTTGATCAATTCCTTCAAAGAGTTGAAAAACCATGAAAACAGAGCAAGTAGTCCCCCCTCATTAGTGCAGCACTGGAGGTGTGTAAGGCCTGGTCTCCATCTGCATTGGAGGGTCTGTTGACACCGTTGTCGCAGAGGCTTCAGCGGGGCCATTACATGACGTTGGGTTTCCGTCCTGGTGGCCGTCGTTTGAACGTGCTGCATGCTGCGCTATTTTTCAGTCTGGCTCTGCGGGGTCGCTCCTCGCTGTCATCTTCTTCCAGGCCCCGGCCGAATGGGATGTCACCGCTGCAGCGGTCATGTGCTACTGCCCTACATCACGGTTTGAGAGCGGAGATATAAGGCAGCGGTGACGTCCCCTCTGCCAGGATGTATAACAGGAGACAGAGGGCAGCAAATCCTTCTTATTTTATATTTAAATAAACTAGACAACCCCTTAAAGCATGAGGCTAACCTTAAAACATTGGCTATGGCCTTCATAGCAATCATTCCACTCCAGGTGAAGCCTCCGTCTATAAAAACTCCAGGTGGTTACACAGGGGACAAAAGGGTTAAAGAAAGGAAAAACCCCACCGTGGTCGCTGAAATAACCTGAAACTGACAAAAGTCATAACAAATGAAAATTAAGTACTGAAAATCCAGCGCAGCTTTTCATTGTGGTTCAACCGAAAAATGTAAAAAAAAACCAAACTAATGAAACTGTCCCTGAGAGAGATGATGGTCACCTTTACTTAGTATTTAGTTGCACAACCTTTTAAGGCAATCACTACAAACAAATGATTTCTGTTACTCTCAATGAGGCCTCTGCAGCTGTCCACAGGTATTTGTCCCACTCCTCATGCTCCCGCTGTCCACAGGTATTTAGCCCTTTCTTCATGCTCCAGCTGTCCACAGGTATTTGTCCCACTCCTCATGCTCCAGCTGTCCACAGGTATTTAGCCCTTTCTTCATGCTCCAGCTGTCCACAGGTATTTGGCCCACACCTCATGCTCCAGCTGTCCACAGGTATTTATCACACTCCTCATGCTCCCGCTGTCCACAGGCATTTAGCCCTTTCTTCATGCTTCCGCTGTCCACAGGTATTTAGTCCTTTCTTCATGCTCCAGCTGTCCACAGGTATTTGGCCCCCTCCTCGTTCTCCAGCTGTCTACAGGTATTTATCCCACTCCTCATGCTCCCGCTGTCCACAGGTATTTGGCCTCCTCCTCGTGCTCCAGCTGTCCACAGGTATTTATCCCACTCCTCATGCTCCAGCTGTCCACAGATATTTGGCCCCCTCATCGTGCTCCAGCTGTCCACAGGCATTTAGCCCTTTCTTCATGCTCCAGCTGTCCACAGGTATTTATCCCACTCCTCATGCTCCAGCTGTCCACAGGTACGTGTCCCACTCCTCATGCTCCAGCTGTCCACAGGTATTTGGCCCCCTCATCGTGCTCCAGCTGTCCACAGGCATTTAGTCCTTTCTTCATACTCCAGCTGTCCACAGGTATTTATCCCACTCCTCATGCTCCCGCTGTCCACAGCTACTTGTCCCACTCCTCGTACTCCAGCTGTCCACAGGTATTTGGCCCACTCCTCGTACTTCAGCTGTCCACAGGTATTTGGCCCCCTCCTGGTGCTCAAGATTTCCACAGGTATTTAGCCCTCTCTTCATGCTCCAGCTGTCCACAGGTATTTGGCCTTACTCCCCGTGCTCCAGCTGTCCACAGGTATTTGGCCTTACTCCCCGTGCTCCAGCTGTCCACAGGTATTTGGCCTTACTCCCCGTGCTCCAGCTGTCCACAGGTATTTGGCCTTACTCCCCGTGCTCCAGCTGTCCACAGGTAGTTGGGCCAACTCCCCGTGCTCCAGCTGTCCACAGGTATTTGGCCCCACTCCCCATGCTCCAGCTGTCCACGGGGATTAGGCCCTACTCCCCGTGCTCCAGCTGTCCACAGGGGTTTGGCCCCCTCTTCCTGCTCCAGCTGACAACAGGGATTTGGCCCCCTCCTCATGCCCCAGCTTTCTCCGTGCTACAGCTGTCCACAGGTATTTTTCCCACTTCCTGTGCTCTAGATTTCCACAGCTATTTGACTCCCTCCTGTCCTGGTTGTAAAGTTGCCTTCTCCAGACTGCAAGTTTCACCTCTTTCCACAGATGTGCAATAGGATTTAGATCAGGGCTCATAGAAGCCACTTCAGAATAGTCCCAAGCTGTGCTCTTAGCTGTTTTTGCATGTGTTTAGCTCTGTGTTTTAGGTCATTATCCTTTAGGAGGAACCATGACCTGCAACTGAGAAAAAAAGCTTTCTGACACTGGGCAGTACATTTTGCTCCAGAATGCCTCCATAGTTTTGGGATTTCATTGTACCCTGCACAGATTCAAGACACCCTGAGCCCGATGCAGCCCGAAAACATACCCAAGCCTCCTTTATGTTTCACAGTAGATACAATGTTCTTTTCTTTGTAGGCTTTATTTTTGCACCTGTGAACATAAAGCTGATGTGACTTGCTAAAAAGCTCCAGTTTTATCTCATCTGGCCAAAGGACATTCTCCCAGACGCTTTGTGGCTTATCAATATGCTTTTGGCAAAATCCAGTCTTGCTTTTATAGGATTTACTTTTAACAGTGGTTTCTTCCTCGTCTTCCATTGAGTCCACACTAGCAATGACAACAACGGATGGTGTGATCTGACACTGATGTACCCTGACCATGGAGTTCACCTCTAATCTTTTTTAAAGTTGTTGTGGGCTTTTTGGTTACCATTCATATTATCTGTCTCTTGAATTTATCAATTTTTCTCTTACAGTCACATACAGCGAGATTGGCTTCAGTCCCTTAAACTTCTGAATCATATGTGCAAATGTAGTAACAGGAACATCAAGCTGTTTGGAGATGGTCTTATAGCCTTTACCTTTAACATGTTTGTCTACAATTTTCTTTCTAATCTCCTGAGACACCTCTCTCCTTAGCTTCCTTTTGTCCATATTCAGTATGATACACACCATGATACCAAACAGCACAGTGACTACTTTACACCCTTTACATAGGCAGACCGATTGATTACAAGTTTGAGGACACCAGTGATGCTAATGGCAGTACACATCTTAGTTTAACATGTCCCTATGGTCAAAATATTTTCAGTCTTTTTTTAGGGTGACCATGATTTTTGTCCAAACCAGTTTCATTAGTTTATATTTTAAAATTTTCCATTAAAACCACAATTCAGACACAATTTCTGACTTTTAATTAATTGATTTTCAGTCAATTTAAATGACTAGTTTTGCCAGTTTCAAGTTATTTCAGTGACCAATGAGGGTTGTTCTTTCCTTAACGGAAGAGGAAGTATCAGCGATGATTGTTTTTATGTTTTTTTTTTTGGGGGGGGGGCTATCACACTGCCTTTCTGTGCCTCAGATCTTGTGGCACAAGGACAATTTTGTAGTTTTTTTCCCCCTTGAAGTGTTTTTTTTTTTATTAAAAATGCATCACAATACAATGCGCAAATACAAAGATTGGATTTTATATGTTTTTCCACTGCAAAAACACAATGAATAACTACTCAGAGCTCGTTCCGCAATTTTTTCCTTTCGATCTGAAAGAACTTGCTAATGTATAAAAAATGCACCTTTAAAAGAAAAATTGGTGACTGCAGACAGAATTTGTCGATTGGGGGGGGGGGTCAGTGCTTTCACTAGGTGTCCCAAGGCATAAAAATTGAAACGTGCCATGTTCCCCCACAGGGGTAGTTAAAGGGTTTGTCTGTTTTAAATATAAATTAAATATTTCGCTACTTTTGCCAAATAAAAAAAAAAAAAAAATTCCCCTTCCTACACTCTACGGTTTTCTATTTACCTTACAGTCCCTTCTAAACAGGATGCCACCTCTGCCAACACTGATTGGCAGCAGCGGTCACGTGACACAGAGGTGAACGGCTGAGAGCGGTGATGTAAGCAGAGACATGTGACCGCTACGGCCAATCAGGGGCTGCAGCGGTCACATGACACTGGCTTACATCACCTTTCAGAAGAGAACAGTGATGTCAGCAGAACCATGTGACTGTTGCAGCCGCTGATTGGCCATATTGGTCATTTGACACTTGTTTAAATAACCAATCAGAAGTGAATGAGAATGGTGATGTAAGCAGAACCATGTGACCGCTACGGCCAATCAGCAGCTGCAGCGATCATGTGACTCTCGTTTACATCACCATTTAGAATTGAACAACTGAGAACAGTGTTGTAAGCAGAGACATGTCACCACTACGGCCAATCAGCAGCTGCAGCAGTCATGTGACACTGTTTACATCACCATTTAGAAGTGAACAACTGAGGACGTTGATATAAGCAGAGACATGTGACTACTACAGCCAATCAGCGGCTGTGGAAATTACATGACACTGGTTTACATAGCCATTTAGAATCGAACAGCTAAGAACAGTGATGAAAGGAAAGACATGTGACCGCTATGGCCAATCAGCAGCTGCAGCGGTCAGGTGACACTGGTTTACATCCATTCAGAGGAGAACGGTGATGTACGTAGAACCGTGTGACCGTTGCAGCCGTTAATTGGCCGTAGTGGTCATTTGACACTTTTTTACATCACCATTAAAAAGTGAATGTCTGAGAACTTTGATGTAAGCAGAACCATGTGACCACTACAGCCAATCAGCGGCTGCAGCAGTCATGTGACACTCATTTACATCACCATTTAGAAGTACATGTCTGAGAATGGTAATATACGCAGAGACATGTGACCGCTACAGCCAATCAGCGCTGCAGTGGTCACGTGACACTGGTTTACATCACCATTTAGAAGTGAACAACTGAGGACGGTGATGTAAGCAGAACCATGTGACCACTACAGCCAATCAGCAGCTGCAGCAGTCACTTGGCACTGGTTTACATCACCATTCAGAGGTGAACGGTGATGTAAGCAGAACCATGTGACCGTTGCAGCTGCTGATTGGCCTTAGGGGTCATGTGACACTTGTTTACATCATTCCGATGTGAACGTCTGAGAACAGTGATGTCATCAGAACCATGTGACCACTACGTCCAATCAGCGGCTGCAGCGATGACATCCTATTCAGACGGGAATGGAAGGCTAACAGAAGACCGGGGAGAGCCAGCGCTGAAGCGGAGGTGAGGAGGAAGAGGAGTATGGATTTTTTTAACTTTATTTGGCACCTGTAGCTGATTATTTAGTTTTTATTTGAGCCAGACAACCCCTTTAAGCACTGCATGAGCCCATTCAAATCAATGACTTGTCTGTGAAATACGGGACCGGTCCAGAGTAAAAGCCGCTCTATGTAGATAAAAATGGATTTTCTCAAGTGGATTTCCCCTTTAATCTTTCAAAGCTTTACTGTAAATTTCAATTGATTGTTGTCTGAGATCCAAGCACTCAGGAATCAGCGTCCGTGCCCCTCCTGTGTATTCAGAGAAATATTGCACTCACCGGTATGCACTACAAATCCCAGCGTCGCTTTTCAGAAGATGAGGTAGTTTCACTACACGTGAGTCCTTATTGCTGCGCTTCACAATATTTTAATTTCACCAAGAAAAGTGATACAGCCCAAAAATGCTCAAATGTCCAAGGGGGCCGAGTACAACCCAGGGAGCCGAGAGAGAATCCCTGTGTCATATACTGCCCCCTATGCCCTGCACTGGTATAACACAGTGAACCAGTTTTGCTTAGAGGGCATCATGTAGCCCCAGCCCTTGTCATTGACCTGTAAATGTTCTATGCACCCGCCCTATAGGGAATAACTCGAAGCTCCAGGGCCCTAATGCAAAATAGTGACAAGGGGCCCCAGCTACCATGTGTGTTTTACAATACTGATGTCGTCTTATGTGGCATAGGGATCTTTGGGTGCACTCAGCCTGCAGGGCCTACTAGGGCCTACTACTTCCTCTACACCCCCTATAGCTATACCCCTGCAAGTGATATGGGAGGTGTAGAACAACCTCTGACAATTTTCCTCCAATTTAACATAATCCAGTAACAGTAAAGCTATCCTTTGTTATATTGGATCTCAAGTACCAACCATAGAGTAAAAGGGCGGCTTCACACATCGCTTAATTTTAGGGTAAAAAAAAAAAAAAAACTGCATTTTTGTGACTAGAAAAACTATATAAGTGGTGAAAACCTGAACTCACTTTAAAAAGAGGTGTTATCTCCCACTTTAGTGGCATTTCTATAGGATCTGCCATCAACGATTGATAGGTGAGGTTAGAAATGGGATCCGCACCTGTCTCAGGAATGGGCCATAGAAAGTGTGGACTCAGAATGGAGATCCGGTCAGACTTCTACTTGACTCTCCATTCTGTTCTATGGGAGTTCCCAGTAAGGGGTGCTGTGTTCCATTCTGTTCTATGGGAGTTCCCAGTACAGGGAGGCTGTGTTCTCCATTCTGTTCTATGGGAGTTCCCAGTACAGGGAGGCAATGTGTTCTCCATATCTGTTGTATGGGAGGTTCCCATTAACAGGGGAGCGCTGTGTTCTCCATTCTTTTCTATGAAAGTTCCTATTACTGGGGAGCTCTGTGTTCTCCTTTCTGTTCTATGGGAGTTCCCAGTACAGGTGGAGTGCTGTGTTCTCTGTTCTGTTTATCTAAGAGTTCCAGTACGGGGAGCGCTGTGTTCTCCCCTGTACGGGAACTCCCACAGAATGGAATGGAGAAACACAGCGCTCTCCCTGTACTGGGAACTCCCATAGAACAGAATGGAGAACAAAGCGCTCACCCTGAACTGGGAACACCCATAGAAAATAATGGAGAACACAGTGCTCCTCTGTACTGGAACTCCCATAGAACAGAATGGAGAACACGTCGCTCCCCTGTACTGGGAAATCCCATAGAACATGAAATGGAGACACAAAGTGCTCCTCTGTACTGGGAACTCCCATAGAACCGAATGGAGAACACCGCTCTCCCCTGTACTGGGAACTCCCATAGAACAGAATGGAGAACACAGTGCTCCTCTGTACTGGGAACTCCCATAGAACAGAATGGAGAACACAGCGCTCCCCTGTACTGGGAACTCCCATAGAACAGAATGGAGAACACAGCGCTCCCCTGTACTGGGAACTCCCATAGAACAGAATGGAGAGTCGTGCGCAAGCCTGATCGTTTCACCATTCTGAGCCAACCCTTTCAGGGCCCTTTCCTGAGATAGGTGCGGTGCCCAAAGTTAGGATCTTCACCTATCATACTTTGATGCCAAATCCTATTGCTATGCCATCAAAGCCCAAGATGGGGACACCCCTCTAATGACTCCTGAATGATGCATGATGGGAATGTATACGAACATTAACCCTCCTCCCCCCAACCATTATTTTACCAAACCTACATTTCCCCGTCTGTGACGTGGATCAGACAACAGAACATTCTACGGATCGGAACATTCTACATAGCTTATATGTCTCCTGCGCCTGTGGAACAACAAGCACCAGCAAGTAAATTCTCGGCGTGCTGGAACTTGCAGTTCCACGACGGCGTGTGCAGTCCATAGATCGACGTATGCTTCTTCTGCAGTGTCTTTACCCTTCCCCCTTCCTGAGATTGGAGCAGCAGGCCCCTCTCAGGACGGGAATAATCTGACCTCATTAAACATTAATACCGCCATACCAGAATAATTTTCTCATCTGAAACCGTTAACCCCTGGCCTCCTAGCATTTGTCATCGATCCTGGTACATTCAAGGATAGTGTTGATGCTGGTTGACCTGGTTTGACATCTCAAGGACCTCATGTTCCACCAACACTTGTCCGCCCTCTGTAGTCACTTGTCTCATCCTTAGGTTGAGCGAGCCGTATTTTGTCCTTGGTCCTCTGGCTGTGGTGAACTTCCTCCTGCGGTAGAGCTCTCCTTTACAAATAGAAACCATAAGCAGCATGGAGAGGAGCGTTCCTCCCAAAGTGAGCAAGCCTAAGCCGGCGATAATGCACTTGTCTAGGTGCGAGCCGAGGCGGGCATAGTAGAGTTCCAGCCTCTCCATCTCTCGTGCGGACACAGAATCTGGACTGACCCGTACTTCCCGCGGTATGGTGTAGGCCACGGCCACCCGCACTATGCCGCAGACCAGCTAGACCAGCGAGCTGATAAAGCCATAGTCCACAGTGTGTGTTCCCGACTCCGCTTCCCGACTGTCCTCCGAATGAGGAGACCCATTCTCCTTAGCAGCCCAACCCCTCACCTCGGACAAAGGGCTCAGACCGCGGGCGTCCTGTGGATTCTGGCCGAACGTGGTCTCCCCGATCTCCTCATAGGCTGGGTTCTCAAATCCTCTGATGGTAGCTGAGCTCCCGAGATAGCTGTGCTCCTCCGCGTCGGGTCTTGTACTCAGATCTCTTAGCTCCAAGGTGTTTGAAGAAGCCATTTATGGACTCTGGTTCTGTTCATCCTGATCAGACAGAACTCCTGCAAACTGTGGAATTTGATAGGAAAAGAATTAGTTAACAATAGGAGAATGACTTGTTACACAAAGCTAGGCCGGGGGCCAGAATTCATCCTAACCAGACCCATACCTCCTACGCTCCAAATAAAAACAGGAGAAAAGAAATGGTGTAACATCCACGCATTTCAAACCATGACTGGTGCTGTGAATAGGAACCATAGGAACCACTCATGGTTTGAAATGCGTAGAATCATTTGTTGTTCGAAACACGTAGGCTTAGGCCATGTTCACAGCTTAAAATGGGATTTATATTAGTCCGTAATTATGCGCCGTAGTGCGCAAATTATGGCTGGAATACGTCCCAGTCATTACGGTAATCCACAGCTCTCATAGAGAACTATGGATTCCGTCTCCTCTCCCCGCTCGGCGAATACGCCGCGGGGGTGAGAGAAGTGACATGTGAATTACCAGCGCTGTATACGCACCGCTAGTAATGATAGTCTATGGGCCGGCCCCCCCTTCACACGGCTTATTTGTGGGGCGTAATTACGCCCCACAAATAAGCCGTGTGAACACAGCCTTACACTTATTTAAATATATATATAGCGAAGAGAAAGTATAACCTGATGAAGTGGGTGCGTATATACCCGCAAAACGCGTTGTTCTTAGCTTTTATACAACAAAAGGGACACTTTAATAGTAGATGGATTCCCAAGTGTCCTTTATGTTTTAGTATATTATCGCCACTAGCGCTACTTTCTCTTCACTATATATATTGATATATGTTTTCCCATGGATTCGCGTGTGCGGAGTACCCTCGTGCAGACGAGGTCGTGTTGGCAGCATTCGTGGAATTTTTACCCTAACAGGAACGCTGTTTATATGTGTTGTACCATTCTGTGCAACCTCCACAGGTGAGCAGTGATAATACTGCAATTAGACTATTTGTTATATCTTTTACCGCACAGAGTACGCTTCTGTCTCTATATTCCCTTTGTTCTTAGCACAGTGTAGGCATTACACTGTTTCTGACTTGCTGTACACAGTTAAGCCGGGGCCCAGAATTCATGTCCACCAGACCCATACCTTCTACGATCCAAATAAAAACAGGAGAAAAGAATTGGTGTAACATCTACGCGTTTCAAACCATGAATGGTTCCTATTCATAGCACCAAGAATCATATGTGGTTTAAAACTCGTAGGAGTTATGCTGTTTCTGACTTGTTACACAGCGTTAGGCCGGGGGCCAGAATTTGTGTCCACCAGACCCCTGCCTCCCACGAGTAAAGGTAATACCAGAAAAATTACAGCGTAGCATATATAAAATAAATTTTTTAAAGGGAACCAAATAAAAACAGGAAAAATAAACTGGGTAATTCCTTAAATTTTCAAACCAAAAAGGGGGTTTTTTTGTTAAACAAGCCCCAAAAAAACTATTTGGGGTTTTTAAACGGTAAAATTTAAAAACTGTTTCGGACTTTTGCACAAATCATAGGGGGGCCCAAAATTTGGATGTCCCCCAAAACCCCCTACCTTCTACGATCCAAATAATAGGAGAAAAGAAAGGGTTTCAACTTTGCCCTTTTTAAAACCCCCTTTTTGGGAAGGTGCTAAAATTACAGCACCAAGAATCATAGGTTGTTTTAAAGAGAACCTGTCACATAGTTTTTGCCCCCCCTGGCTGGGGAACAGAGCAAGGAAGTGTCAGACCTGCTTTTCCCAGCCTGTGCCCCCTTTATTCTGAAAGATGCGGATTTTTGGATATTAATGCTCAAACCCGGCAGTTTTTAGTCAGAAGCCCCCCATTCGAAAAGTCCTCCAACCCAGTTTTTTTAAAACCCCGGGCCCAATGGGAAAGGCAGCCCCGCCCACCTAAATTTAAAAACCCCCATTATTTTAAAATAGGTAAAAAAACATGTGAATAACTGCAGTGGGGGGAGCTACCCTTTTGGGTTGGGGGGAAAGCAAAACACCTCCCTCTAAATAAGTTTTAAAGGGGGTAAATGCTCAAAAACCCTCTGCATTTTAAAACAGAATAAGGGGCACAGGCGGGGAAACAGGGGTTCTAAACACTACTTTTGCTGCCCCAGCAAAGGGGGCAAAACCCTTTTGGTGCCCTTTCCCTTTTAAAAAATTTGGGGATTTAAATACCATTTTGACAGGTTGGGCCGGGGGGCCAGAATTCCTGCCCAAATAAACCCCTCCCTTTTCTCAAGAAAAGTACAGAAAAATTCAAGCAGGGATATTTTAAAAAAAATCCTTTTTGTTTCCAAATTAAAATGGGGGAAAAGAAATGGTGTAATATCTACGCGTTTCAAACCAAAAATGGAAACTTATTCAAAAAGCCCCAAAGAATCAAAAATTTTGGTTTGAAACGCATAGGATTTATCTTTTTTCGATTTTTTTCACAGAATTAGGCAAAGGGGAAATAATTCATGTCCACCAGACCCTTACCTCCTATGAGTAAAGATCATATCATAAAAATTACAGCGTTAGGAATTCCCCAAATTTCCCTGACTTGCCCCCAAAAAGTTGGGTTGGGTCCCCCAAACCCCCTACCCCCTACAAAAAAAAAATTAAAAAAACAAAAAAAGAAATTATGTAACTTCAAACGCATTTAAAACCCAAATAAATGGTCTTATTCACCACATAAAGAATCACTTTGGGGTTTAAAAATTGTGGGAATTACATTTGTTTCTGATTTGTTGCACAAAGTTGGGGCCCGGGGGCCAAAATTTCATGTCCACCCGACCCTTACTTCCTCCCAAAGGGCAGGTGGAGTCGGGGCGGGAGTCGGTGGCTAATTTGCGGGAGCCCGGGTCAGCATAAAAATGGACCGACCCCCAAAAATTTTAAAATTAATTTTGGTCCATTTTTAGTTTAAAGAAAAAGAGCAAGAGGAATTGGGTCCGGCCGTGCTCCCTCCCTTCCCATACCTTCACCTCTTTTCACATAGGATTTTAATTTAAAGGGAAAATTGGAGCAGGAAAAACTTGCGCCCCAGGGGCAAGATTCTGCCCCCCGGGAAAAACAGTTTTCAGTAACATTTTTCACCTTTTTTCAAAAAAAATAGAAGACCCAACCATTCATCAAAACTGTCTGTGGCTGAGAAAATTTCCCTTTAAACCCTGAAAATTTTTTAGAGATTTTGCCCCTATGGCACCTTTTGGGCCACCAACAAAATTTTTAGTGTAGAGGGGCCCCGTTCTCTAGCCGGGAAAAAAATAAATTTCAATTTTAGGTAAAGTATGCAGGATCGATGGGGGCAAAAATTTTTTCTCAGAAAAAAATAAAGAGACTCCAAAAATGTTCCGCATTTTTTCAAAATTTAAA
>JAODAL010048037.1:0-29354 GCA_025379985.1 Phyllomedusa bahiana | reverse complement strand
GGTATCGCTCAAAAATCAGCTCATATCGAAAAACCTTATCGATAGCGGCCGACTATGACTACGATCGACTCGATACCCAAACGAATCGCTCAACATAATCAGTATCTTTTCAGAAAGGTGTTCATTTTAAATTTTTTTAACCCATTAAAATTTTGTTCATATTTTCCCCAGCATTTAAAATCTAAAAACGAAATTTTTTATATCACCACGGGTGAATTGAAAGGTGAAAAAAAATACCGTGTATTATACAAAAAAACAGATACGGTTTTTTGACTTTGGCGCACTACAGCTTTTTTATTGACGCAGTTTACGTAAATCTAAAAAACAGCTTTTTATAGTCACCAAGGTGAATTAAAAGGTGCAAAAAACCCCATGTATTTACAAAAAAAAATAACGATACGTTTTTTTTGACTTTGGCGCATACAGCTTTGTTATTGAGCACTTGCACGTAAATCTGAAAACAGCAATTTTATAGTCCCCACAGGTGAAATGAAAGGTGAAAAAATACCGTGGATTATAAAAAAAAACATAAAAAAAAAACGTGTTTTTTTGCACTTTTGCCCGTCCAGATTTGGATAGAGCACCTTGCATTTAAAATTTTGAATCCAGCAATTTTGTTTTGATTTGGGGATTTGGAATAGTGATTTGCCGTCTTTTAATAAGAGACTTTCCAAAACTATTCCATCCTTCTCAAATTTTTATATTTCTGAACAGGAGCAAAATTGCAGGGGGGTAACGAGCAAAGGGGGGGGTAGAAAATGGATAGAGGTGAGAGAAGGTGCTCCTTCCATGCTGGCGACAACCCCATGCCACGGATCGAAATTGCGGCCGTCAGGCCTGTCACGCTGGGTCGGGCCCGGGAAACTCAGTAACGAACAGCGTCCCCCAATCTGCCCTTTCAGTGGTTAATGAAACCTGACCCAGCATTCTATTTCGCCCCCAGCACGGCCCAAATGTCGTCATCGCTCATCGCATCCCCCCCAAAATGAAGCAGCCCAAATGTAAAACTCGTGTACCCACAGGGAAACCCAGTGAAGACCATTTGATAAAAAAAATGCGGTTGGGGTAAAGGCATGTTAAAAGACAAAGGAGTTTTAGTCTGCTCTGACCCCAGTTATGATGACATTAGGAGGAAAGGAACCCGGGGTCAATCAAAAAAAACCCCTGGCGGTTGGCAACGCCTTGCGGGCCCCCTCTTGTTTGAAACCCGCGCTTTGGATGCAAAAAGTCAGGACGCCCAAGTCACCTGGTTGATGATGTGTGATGCGACATTGGGGATCCTCTGGTTTTTTCCCGAGAATTTGTTGCAGGCTTCACCCAGTGGCGAGGAGGAAGACGAGGGTGTGTCAATATGGGCCCAGCCACAAAAAGGGAGAGGGCGGGCGCGAGTCCCCTTATATGATTCGCCAGCCCCGGTCAGGAAAAACCCCGCTCCTCGCTTATCGCCTAAAAAAGGGTCCGGGCCCTTCAACCCGGGGCCTTCTTTGACCAACCTCTGATTCACCAGCGTGTCATATGGCCTATCCCGTAAACGCAAAGTAGAGGCAAGAATTTAGGTGGTTAACCACCAACTTCTGTCACATGCAGCAAATGATGGTTGAAATGGAGGCAACATTGGGCCCAAAAAAAGGCCCAGACGACCCCGGGCCTAAACCACTGTCACCCCCTCTGTCTCCCTCCCCCTCCTACGCCACCACCGGGTTTCCAGCTGCCCTGTCTCTCAGAGTCATGACAGGGATCCCTCCGCTTAGCTCCACCTCGCCCGGGTACCACCAGCCCCCAAAAGACCCATCCTACCCCTTCCCTTCCGCCATTTTGAGCCCGCACCCCATACAGCGGCCCGTCTAGCAGCCAGCTTCTGTTTCCAGGTTTGGGGAGCAGAAGAAACACTTTAACCCAAACCATCCCAAAGAAAAAAGCCTGAAATGTGGGCATTGCCAGGTTTTGGGCCTTGGGAAAATTTTCCCTTTCCTTTGGGTGGACACAGAGGGGTTCCGCCACGTCATGGCCCTTCCCTGCCCCCCAATCCCAATGGTGACGGCTTTTCTTTCCCAAAAAAACCCCCCCGTCCCTCCCCCGGCCAGCCAGTGTCTTAAAATTTCACTTTTTTACTATTTTGCCTAGGAAAACTTAAATCTATCGTTCTCTATTTTTTAAAACAAAAAACGAATTTTATTTATCTAACTCTTAACCCTATCATTTTTTTTAAAAAAACCTGATCTCTATTATCTTTTAAACCCCTTTTTTTGCTTCTGAAAGAGGGAAAAACTCCCTTTTTTACTAAAATTTGGTGGAACCCCCCCTATTAAACAGGAGTTTTTTAAAATTTCAAGCGCGTGTCTGCTCTGGGGCCGGAAAAGTCCACTGCCCCAAACACCGTTCTGGGGGTGACGGTGGTCTCGGGTCGGCGCATGCTCTTAAAAACGCAGGGAGGGTGCGGGGGCTTTTTCCCCGGGTCCTTGGTGCATCCGGCCCCAGAAAAAACCAAGGTTTTGAAATTAATCTGTCTTGGAGACCGCCCCCAAAAAGGTCAGGACTGTGGGGGCCCCCGTTTTGAGACCGAGCGCTGGCTGGGTGACAAGAACCTTGTGCCAGGAAAAGTGGTATCGATAATGGGCGAAATCTGGGGCCCGCCCTTAAGTGGTAGGCGGGAAACATCCCTTGCTGGACATGTCGAACCTTTGCGTCCAGAAATTTCTAAAGAGCTCCCCGGGCTGGACTGCCTGTGAAAAAGGTCGAGGTCTGAGTTCCACTTCCCCTTTGCCCCTTTTCGTCCCGCCTGGCGGTTGCAGCGTACCCTGGGGCCTCCCCGTAACCCGTCTCATTGTTGACGTGGAAACATGCTGGAATTTCCCACCATCCACAGGCTCCAGGTTGTGGGAGCGCGCAATGCCATTACGAGTAGAAGTGCACATGGCCGAAAAGCACGGTGCGGCCCTCGGGGTTTTGAGCCACGAGAGTGGGGGCAGGGGGAAAAGCTTGCACCATCCTTCCCAGTTTTGAAAAGCCCCCAAAATGGTCGGGGCTGCCCTTGTCAGCATGAGCATTGGGTGATCTTAGTTCTGGAACACTTGGACACTCTGAAAAAACAGGTCCCGCCAGGAGGGGGAGGAGACGGACAAGTTCGGACAGGGAGATTTCTCCCCGTCAAATCCACAAGGCCCCAGTTTCACAATTTCATGGGTCTTCTTTAGGCAGGGGTTCGGGGTCCAGAGTGTGCAAGGTGACATATCTCAGGGTGCATCTCTCAGGAAGTCGGGCTGTTTTGAAGCTGTGCTGGAGGCAGCGGAGGAGGAGGAGGAGGTATTCGTAGACCCCGATGTTTACGACGTCCTCCCTTTTGGAAAGAGGTTGGCGCGAATTTGAGGCGGATGGGGAAAATGGGAAGATTTTTTGCTAGGCCCTCCCCCAGAGGTTGGGGGAAATAAAGGCCTCTCTCAATGAATGTTTGGTTTTCTCCATTTCCCCAACATGATCTGTTTAAAAGGCCAAAAAATGAACAACAGTTACTGGGTGGCCACCCCCCTGGACCCCCTGTACAAAAAAAAAACTCGCACTTTTTTTCCCCCCCCCAAATAGAGAGTAAAAGCGGGGAAATGGAGACCTTGCTGATTGATCAACGGGGAGACTTTTGCGTCTCTTCAGTTCTTCAAATGTCAGGGGGAACAAACCAGCCGCGTGACAGCAGTAGAGTGCCAAGTAGCCGTAGCGGAAAGCGCACGGGAAAGGTGGCGAACCAAATGGGTGACCTTGGCAATCTTTATTTCCCCCTCACCAACGATGCAGGGCGAACATAAAAACCCAGAGACAGCTTTAAGGTCATGGTGCACGACTTTCTGCATTCAACACCAATGTTTTTGTTGTGTTTAGGCCCCAAAAACTTCGGGTACCCCAAAAGGCAATGGGGAGTGGTTGCACGCCTTAGAGGGTTGTCCTGCCCACACCAGGACATACTGAGGGCCCTCACCAGCCGGAGGATCTTACGACAAACGATCCGGCTTTCCACGATAATGGGGATGTTTGATTTTCTCAAAGATGAAACAGGGATGGATCTTTGATGATTGTGGCCCCAATTGCCGAGGTCCCGATTGTTTTCTGGTCTACTTTTACATTCCTCCAAACAAAATGGTCCCCTTTTTAAAAAACTTATTTTTTTAAAAGATCTTTTTTTTTCTGAAATTTTTTTCTCATTCCCCAAATTATTTGCTGGTTTTTTTGGGGGGAAAAGTAAAAGACGAAAAGGGTTTATCAAAAACATATTCCATTTATCACTTCATTTTAGAATTTTTTTCTTTTTTCAATGGTTTTTTTGGGGCATGTTGCCCCCCACAAAATTTTTTAAAAGTGGCTGAGAAGTCTATTTTTAATTTTTTTGGGGTTGTTGCTGTGAGATACAGCAAAAAATTTTGGTCCTTGGAACAGAAATGTGGTTTTAAATGGCATTTCTCCCTCAAATTTTTTAAAGTGGTGAGAGTCTTTTTTAAAATTTTTTGGGGTATGTTTCTGTGAGATACAGCAAAAATTTGGTCCTTTTGGGAAAAGAATGTGGCTTTTTGTGGCCCTTTTCCTCACAATTTTTAAATAGGGGGGGAAGTCATATTTAAATTTTTTGGGGTCATGTTGCTGGTTTTGGGTAAAGCTTAAACATGGGCCCTTTGGGAACGAAATTTTGGGTTTTAAATGGCATTTTCCCTCCCAATTTTTAACAGGGTGAGAAGTCATTTTTTTAAAATTTTTTGGGTCATGTGCTTTTAAATGCAGCAAAAATACAGGTCCTATTCTAAAAAATGTTTTTTCTTTAAAAGACATTTGTTTTCCAATTGTCCCAAAATGGCTCATGGGTAGTTTTGAATTTTTGGGGGCTTTTGCTGTAATGCGCTAATAAAGGTTCCCATTTTAAAAAAAATTGTTTCTAACAGACATTTTTCTTCACATTTTCCCAAAGTGGTCAAAGGGGTTGTTTGAATTTTTGGAGGGATTTTTCTGGACAGCGCTATACTAGGCCTATTATAAAAAAAATTTGTTTTAACAGAAATTTTGTTTTCAAATTTCAAGAGGGTCAAGGGGGTGGTGCGTAGAAACAGGAAAAATGTTAGGACATATTAAAGGCACATTGCAAAATGCTTGTTTTTTCAAAAAGATCTTTAACAAGCTAAAATGGGGTTCAAAGACTACTTTTTTTCTGTCACTTTTTTTAATCTTGGGGCAGACAGGTTTAAAGGGGCAGCTGGGTCCAGGAAAGGGGTTTGTCATTGTCCAGTTTTAACTAAAATTGTGGTTGAAGACTCCTTTTTCCCGGACTTTTTAATCTGGGAGTCAGACGGTTTTTTATGTCATATGCGGTCCCGGACAGTTCTAGTCAATGTCTTCAACTAAAATGGTGGTTGGGCTCCTTTTCCCTTTTTAATCGTGGGGCAGAAAGGTTTAAGGATCATGCTGCGGGGCCAGGACAGGGTTTGTCAATGTCCAGTTCAACTAAAATGGTGGTTAAAACACTTTTTCTGTCACTTTTTAATTTTTGGGGCATGCAGGTTTTTAGGGTCAGTGCGTTCCCGGACAGGGGTATTCAATGTCTATTCAAAATAAAATGATGTTAAATTTTTTTTCCCTTTGGCATTTTTAATTTGTGGGTGAGCAGGGTTTAAGGGTCAGCTGTGGTACAAGCAGGGATAGTGAAAGGGGGTGACTTTTTTTCTGTGGCTTTTTTTAGCCTAAATGTTGGCCTAAAAAGTAGCGGTATATTTGATGTTGGGCGTTTTAATTCCCCTCTTCTCCAGCCCTGTTTGGGTGTAAGAATGAAAAGGGGTTGTTGCTTCCCCCGCTTTAATGGTCATCGGGATGACGACTTTGACTATGAAAAAACCTTTTGATGGTGGCGACTATCACTATCGCCCGATGTCATAGCCAACGTAATGTCAACACTTGTTCAACACAGGGGCCGCTACATGCACCCGGGAGTTCTGGCCCCCCCCGACTGACCCCTGTGACGTCCCCCTTTCTGGCTGCGCCTGTGCCTGCTCCGGGAAAGTTTTTTCCCCTTCCCCCCATTGAAAGCCTGTAACCTCAAGTCGCTCTGTTTGTTTAAAAAATTTACAGACTTGTTCAATGAAATTTTCTGTATATGATAATAAACCCTGTATTTCACTCCAAATGAACACACAACAGGCTTGGGAACCCCGAAAAAAAAAATTGCGCTCGAAAAACGCAGGAAAAATTACTCGATGTGGGGTTTAAATACACGTGTTTTTTCTGAATATAAAAGCAAAACATGCCTAATTTAACCCCTTTAATAAATTGTCTCCGAAATGACCCGATGTTTAAATGTTATGGGGCAGAATTGACCTTCCCTGGCTTGAATTAAATTTTCCCCCCCGAACTGAATCAAAATGATAACGAAAGAGGCAGTCTTGATAAAAAGCGTGACCCCCACCTCCCCCAAAAACGCTGTTGAAAGCCATTTCCTTTGTGTGAGATCCCCGCTGCTGCAGCGCCGCTTAGTAGGGGACAAAAAGCAGTGGAGGAAAGAGCATGGCGTCCCTCTTTTAGTGCTGTGACGCCAGAAGCCCCCTCTCTGATTTTGGGTTGATGTTGCCCAAATTTATTTAGGGTCTTCCTTTTTTCCTCCCGAGTTCTCTTTCCCCTTCAGCCTGTGTTTCGGCCATTTAGCAATACAAAAACCCCCTTTTTTCCCGAAATTCCCCAAACTTCTATTTTGTGCAGAACCGATCTCTAACTAGAATAATTAATACAAATTAGTTCATAATATGGATAGGATGTGCAAAATATACCTTTTTTTTCCTATCTATCTATCTATCCTATCTAACTATCTATCTTTTTCCTTTTTCTATCTATCCAAATATCTTTCTTAACTAGTTAGCCTTATTTTTTTTAAAAATACGTAGAAGAACATTCATTGTTGGCAATGGAGCTGTTTAATCTTTTTCGACTTGCATTCTTATTAAGTTTCTGTTTCTTACTTGTAAAATGGTCACCTATTTTTTTTGGAAGAAGTATAAAAGAAGAAAAACATCTTTTCAAAGTTAATCTTTCACAATAAATCCAATTTAAAATAACAAGACCTGTGAAGGCTGCCATACTTCTTCTTTTAATGGATATCATCAATCAATGTCATTACAAAATACTCCTGCACTGTACTTGAGAACACAATCCATATACAAGTACAGAAATAAGTTACTGTTCTCAGTGAAGAACGCTGTTTGAATGACTTCATTTTGGTCTCAAATCTTAATGGAAATGTACAAATGCTTGATTCACTATGTAACATGGAGCAAGAAAAACTGAAACACATAAATATGCCACAAGGAAAGTTTATTTCCATATTCGATGTTAGCAGGAAATTGGTTTCTAGTAATAGTATAAGGGACCCCCCCGTGCCCCGGGGTGCGGCACCTAGTCATTACCCGTCCTTGCTCCCGTTTCCTGCCCGTGCCCCCCCCCCCCCCCCCCCCCCCCCCCCCCCCCCCCCCCCCCGCGCGTACCCATGTTTAGGGCGCGCGCAGAGGTTTTTTAGGATTTTAAAAAGGGCACGCGCCGATAATTTCTAATTTTTCCGCTGGTCCTTTATTGTTAGCCCCCCCGCGCTCTCTGCCAGGGTTGGTTAGCCAAATCTTGAGGTGTTGGAAGTCCTGTAGATTACCTATTTCCAGTCCGTTCCTACTTTCCCGCCTTGCCCCGGGGTTTTCCCCCTCCCGACCTTCCCGCCGGTCTCTGACCACGAACCTCTGCTGCCTGCCTGCCTTGCCTGTCTCTGACTACCCCCTGGATTACGATTCGTTCCCCGCAGTTCCCCCCCGCCTCGCAAGCAAGTTTACGTCGGGGGGTAGGACCTGGTAGCCCCACTTTGCAGCAAGTCCATCCCCCTTTGCGGCGGGGCCCGGTGAAAACCGGGGGCTACTTAGACTCTGCTCCCTGGCGTGGCTTAACTATCATCGCTTGCGGTGGTCCAGCGAATCCACCGAACCCTTACAACCACCATTATTTTCCAACACTGTCGTAACTCACTCGGGAATGGAGTTCACTAGAGCTTCACAGGTTGCCACTGGATTCCTCTTCCACTCCCCCATGATGACATCATGGAGCTGCTGGATGTTAGAGACCTTCTTCTACTCCACCTTCCATTTGAGGATGCCTCACAGATGGTCAGTAGGTTCAGGTCTTTACCCTCACTTTCTTTAGCAAGGAAATGGTGGTCTTGGAGGTATGTGTGGGTTTGTTACCATGTTGGAATAATGTCCTGCGGCCCAGTTTCCAAAGGGAGAGGCTCATGCTCTGTTTTAGTATGTCACATTTTACAGTTGGCATTAATTGTTCCCTCAATTAACTGTAGCTCCCCACAGCTGGCAGCACTCATGCAGCCCCAAACCATGACACTCCCACCACAATGCATGACTGTAGACAAGACACACATGTCTTTGTACTCCTCACCTGGTTTCTGCTATATACACTTGAAACCATGTCAACCAAATACGTTTATCTTAATCTCATCAGACCACATGTCACCGTTCCAGTAAACTATATCCTTCAACAGCTTGTCTTCAGAAAACTGTTTGCGGGCTTTCTTGTGCATTATATTTAGAAGAGGCTTCCCTCTGGAACAACAGAAATGCAGATCTATTTGATGAAGTGTGTGGTCTGAGCACTGACAGACTAACCCACCACTAGTGATAAGTGAACCCTAAAAAGTTAGAGTTCGAGTCCAACTTCGAACTTAGAGGCGTTTGGGTCGAAGTTCGAGCCAAACTTCAAACTCAAATTCGAACCACATTAAAGTCAATGGGAGAACATGTTCAGGTTAATTTTTATATGTATACCGACGAGGAGAAGCTGTATTCAACATCCATAACTGTAAACTGGATACGTGGACCAACTTAGCAGAAAATTTGGCTCTAAGAGTGACAGAAAAAAATTGAGAGGCTGTAATATTTAATTCTTTCCAATGGCTAACTGAAAAGATCAGGACAGCTTGCAAGCAGGGTCAAAGCTATAGGAGATGCAGCAGTAGCAGCTGCTATGGGGCCCTGAATGCTGAGGGTGTCCAAAAGCCCCTTTGACACAAAAAAAGACACCAGTATTGAAAATGGCACATGGTAACTGGCAGGAGCCCCATTTCACTTTATGCACCAGGGCCCAAGAACTTGATATTATGTCTCTGCAGGCTGGACTAGATTAGACTGCAGTACAATTGGTGGCAGCAAGAACATGCTAATGGGGAACAGCCAGGTTTGGGTTCGACTAGATTAGATGGCAGTACCATTGGTGGCAGCGAGAATATGGCAATGGGGAACAGCCAGGTTGCAGTTCGACTAGATTAGACGGCAGTACCATTGGTGGAAGCGAGAACATGGCAATGGGTATCTGCCAGGTACCGGTTCGACTAGATTAGATGGCAGTACCATTGGTGGCAGCGAGAACATGGTAATGGGGAACAGTGAGGTTCTAGTTCGACAATATTAGGCGGCAATACCATTGGTGGCAGCAAGAACATGCCAATGAGGAACATGGAGGTTCCACTTTGACTAGATTAGACGCCATACAGCAGCAAGTCCAGCAACCAGCCTTCTGTGTACCAGGTGTGGGAGCATAAGAAACGCTTTCACCCCAACCATCCCAAAGCCAGAAGCCTGAATGTCGGCATTGCCAGGCTTTTGGCCTTGGAAATGATGCCTTTCAGCCTGGTGGACATGGCATGCCCCCAATATCAGATGCCGAGCAGGCATTTCTTCACCAGTAAAGCTGTCCCTGCCCTGGCCTGCCACGTTGCAGAAAAGATCTCCAGCATGTTGGCTGCATTTGTGTCCACCAAAGTCCATCTCACTACAGACACATAGACTAGTAAGCATGGTCAAGGGCGTTACATCTCACTGACTGCTCACTGGGTGAGTTTGGTAGATGACAGTGCCTCTGGTGATGGGTCTCGGCCAACACTCTTCAACACTTCCGGGATGGTGCAGAATCCAGATCCCCAATCTCGACAGGTAGCATCACATGCCAAGAAAAACCAGGCCGTAAATTGTCTTGGAGACCGTCAACACACAGGCTAAGAGCTGTGGACAGCTCTGTACACTCAGACCGACCAGTGGCTGGGTGCTAAGAACCTCACGCCAGGAAAGGAATTTATTATTTTAGTCTCTCAATTATTTTCTGTCACTCTTAGAGGCCAATTTTCTTTTTCAAATTTCTCACTACTTTGTTCCACATATCCAGTTTACTATTATGGATCGTAATTACAGCTTCCCCCCACCTATATAGGTTCTTCAGTGGCATGCTCCCGCTGTCACCAATGGTACTGCCGCCTAATATTGTGGAACCAGAACCTCCATGTTCCCCATTATCTAATCTTGTTAAACCGGAACCTCACTGATCCCCATTGCCTAATCTTGTCGAATCAGAACCTCCATCTTCCCCACTGCCATGTTCTCACTGCCACCAATGATACTGCCTTCTAATCTACTCCGCTGCACCTCCTATAGCTATGCCCCTGTTTGCAAGCTGTCACCCTCATCTTTTCAGTTAGCTATTGAAAGGAATTTAGTATTTTAGTCTTTCAATTTTTTTCTGTCACACTTAGAGGCCAATTTTCTTAACTACGTTGTTCCACGTATCCAGTTTACTTTTATGGATCATAATTACATCTTCTCCCCAGCTGTATAGGTTCCCCACTGCCATGTTCTCGCTGCCACCAATGCACCAATGGTACTGCCATCTCATCTAGTCCACGGCACCTTCTATAGCTATGCCTCTGCTTGCAAGATGTCTTCCTCATCTTTTCAGTTAGTCATTGAAAGGAATTTAGTATTTTAGTCTCTCAATTTTCTTCTGTCAGTCTTACAGGCCAATTTTCTTCACTACGTTGTTCCACGTATCCAGTTTACTATTATGGATCGTAATTACAGCTTCTCCCCACCTGTATAGGTTCCTCATTGGCATGTTCTTGTTGCCACCAATGGTACTGCCAGCTAATCTTGTCGAACCGGAACCACCATATTCCACATTGCCTAATCTTGTCGAACTGGAACCTCGCTGTTCCCCATTGCCTAATCTTGTCAAAGCAGAATCTCGGCTGTTCCTCATTGCCTTTTCTTGTCGAACCAGAACCTCCATGTTTCCCACTGCCATGTTCTCACTGCCACCAGTGGTACTGCTGTCTAATCTAGTCCAGCCGTAAGTTTAAGTTCTTTGGCCTTGGTGCAAAAAGTGAAATGAGGCCCCCCCCATTATCAGGGCTACCATCAGTCATTTATTAACCGTTTCAGGGCCCCATACAGCCAAATCAAATGGGGCCCCCACCCATTACTAGTTCCTATTTTTAACATATCATTGGGCCCCTTTTTGATTAAAGCCCCTGACAGGAGTACTGCCCGTATTGCCCTTTTGGCACCTCTGCCAGTTACCTTGTGCCATTTCCAATACCGGTATCTTCTTATGTGTCAAAGGGGCTTTTGTGCCCCCTCAGGATGCAGAGCCTCGTAGCAGCTGCTATCGCTGCACCCGCTTTAACTACGTCCCTGCAAGCTGAACCTCCATGTTCCTTGTTGGGATGTTCTTGCTGTCACCACATATATCACATGTACAAAGCTTGCAAGCAGAGTTGTAAGTTCAAGTTTTTGGGTCCTGGTGCGAAAAGTGAAAGGGGTCTCCTGTCAGTTACCATGTGCCACAACCTCAAACAGTCACACTCCAAGCTCCACTATGGTGAAGACCAAAGAGCTGTCGAAGGACACCAGAAACAAAATTGTAACCCTACACCAGGCTGGGAAGACTGAATATGCAATAGGCAAACAGCTTGGTATGAAGAAATCAAATGTGGGAGCAATAATTAGAAAATGGAAGACATACAAGACCACTGATAATCTCCCTTGATATGGGGCTCCACGCAAGATCTCACCCCGTGGGGTCAAAATGATCTCAAGAACTGTGATCAAAAATCCCAGAAGCACATGGGGGGACCTAGTGAATGACCTGCAGAGAGCTGGGACCAACGTAACAAAGGCTATCATCAGTAACACATTACGCTGCCAGGGACTCAGATCCTGCAGTGCTAGATGTGTCCCCCTCCTTAAGCCAGTACATGTCCGGGCCCGTCTGAAGTTTGCTAGAGAGAATTTGGATGATCCAGAAGAGTATTGGGAGAATATTATATGGTCAGATGAAACCAAAGTGGAACTGTTTGATAGAAACACAACTCATCGTGTTTGGAAGAATGCTGAGTTGCATCCAAAGAACACCATACCTTCTGTGAAGCATGGGGGTGGCAACATCATGCTTTGGGGCTGTTTCTCTGCAAAGGGACCAGAACAACTGATCCTTGTACATGAAATAATTAATGGGGCCATGTATCGTGAGATTTTGAGTGCAAACCTCCATCTATCAGCAAGGGCATTGAAGATGAAATGTGGCTGGCTCTTTCAACATGACAATGATCTCAGGCACACCGCCAGGGCAACAAAAGAGTGGCTTCTTAATAATCATTTCAAGATTCTGGAGTGGCCTAGCCAATTTTCAGATCTCAACCCCATAGAAAACCTTTTGAGGCAGTTGAAAGACTGTGTTGCCCAGCGACAGCCCCAAAACATTACTGCTCTAGAGGAGATCTGCATGGAGGAATGGGACAACACACCAGCAACAGTATGTGGCAAGTTTGTGAAGACTTACAAAAAACGTTTGACCTCTGTATTTGCCAACAAAGGATATATAACAAAGTATTGAGATGAACTTTAGTTATCGACCAAATACTTATTTTCCACCATAATTTGCCAATAAATTCTTTCCAAATCAGAAAATGTGACTTTCGGGATTTGTTTTCTCATTTTGTCTCTCATAGTTGAGGTCTACCTATGATGTCAATTACAGGTCTCTCATCTTTTTTGGTGGGAGAACTTGCACAATTGGTGGTTGTCTTGCTGACCAAATACTTTTTTCCCCCCACTGTATATGTGGATCACAATAACGCACTGGTATATTTCAGCGTTATGTGGACTTAAAATTACACTTTTTGGCATTAAGTAAGATTTAGCAACAGAGAGAACTCTATTTCCTGGATATATATCTGTAAGAAAATAACACGTGATATATTTGAAAGGTATTTCACCCTCAAAAATGAACTTTTCTCCACTCACTACAATTTTCACAGACCAACCACTATTTAAAAGATATTTCTTTGTACAGGAGTGTTACAAGTGGTCCCGCAGCCCCCCGGTCGGGCTGCGGGTGCACTCGGGTCCCTGCTGTCCCTCTGGCTTCTGGGCTGAGTGGCGCCGTGGTCCGCGTGTCAGGCTGCGGGCGCACTAGTTCCCCTCTGCAGTCAAACTCACCTGACCGCGCTCCTGCGTCCCTGCGGCTCCTCTGCCGGCTGGTGCGCGCGTCCCCGCTCCCTAGGGCGCACGCACGTGCTGGCTCTCTTAAATTTAAAGGGCCAGTGCGCCGGTCGCTGACTCTATATAAGGTGTCCACTTCGGGAATGTCCTCACTGGATCTTCAGTGCCACTAGCCTGTTGAGAAAGCGTTCCAAGTGCGTTCCTGTCTAGTCCGTGTTTCCTGTCCTTTTGCTACGTTTCTGACCACGAATCTACACCGCCTGCCCTGACCTGTTGGCCTGACCTTGACTACGAACTCGCCTTACAATTCGGTACCTCGATGAGCCTCGGCTGAAGCCGCAAGCTAATCGCGCCAGGGGCAGCGACCTGGTAGGACTCCCGCTGTGTTGTTACAATAAGATCCGGACATGGATCCCGCCAAGGAGCCTCTGACCACTGAAATGGATCTCTAACCTATCGTTGCCCAGCAGTAGCAACAGATTGCGCAACAAGCACACCAATTAAACCAGCTGACCGCCATGTTGCAGCAGCTCCTGGCCAACCAGCAGCAGTCACAATCTCCACCAGTTTCTTCATCTCTGCCGGCTGTCCCACCAGTGACTGTGGGTACGAAGCTCCAGCTGCCATTACCATCCAAGTTCAATGGGGACCCAGAGCTCTGCAGGGGTTTTATTACCCATGGCTCCATGCACGTCGAGTTGATGGCCGACCAATTTGCTACTGGCGTTCGTGGTCAGCTTGCTTTCCGGGAAGGCCCTGGCCTGGGCTACACCTCTTTGGGACAGGAGCGACCCGGTGATGACGGACCTGCAGGCCTTCCTCAAAGAGTTCCGCAATGTCTTCAAGGAGCCGGTCCGAGCCTCATCTGCGGAGACGGCGCTCCTGAATCTTCGCCAGGACGATTCCTCAGTGGGAGATTATGCGGTACAATTTCGTACCCTAGCGTCGGAGTTGTCCTGGAATGACGCTGCCCTGTGTGCCACCCGCATAGATGTCCGCTTCACCGAGAGACAGGAGGCTCCGTCAAGAATGCGACCTAAGTCGGTCCCGTCAATTGCCTCGCCTGGCTCCTGTGTTCCAGAGGGCTCCGCTGACGCTTCCTTAGTCGTCCGGTGAGTAACCCATGCAGGTGGACTGAGTCCATATATCAGAGCAGGAGTTGTCCCATCGTCGCGCCGGAAACTTGTGCCTGTTCTGCACCAGCCCGGAGTATTTTCATGGTGGCTGTCCCCTTCGTCCCCAGCATCCGGGAAATGCCCGCACCTAGGTCATGTAGGAGAGGCATCCCTAGGTGTGAATTCTCCCTCTCCTCGTCTGTCGATACCAGTGGAGATCACGACTGACTCTGGATTCGTATTCCAGGTTCCTGCCTTTCTGGACTCCGGTTCTGCCGGGAATTTAATCCATACCGCCATGGTGTCCCAGTATCATCTACCTGTGGTTTGCCTGGAGAAGCCCTTGGTGATATCCTCTGTCAGTGGGGAGCTCCTTAGTGACACCATCCGGTACATGACCAAGCCACTGTCCCTCCACGTGGGGGCCTTACACAAGGAGAAGATCGCGTTTTATGTACTACCTCGATCTTCCTCGGCGATTCTGTTGGGGCTTCCATGGCTGCAGCACCATGCTCCTACGCTCAACTGGAAAACTGATGAAGTTTTGCGTTGGGGAAACTGACTACCGGAATCGCTGTCTGGTGGCACCTCGCCCGGTGTGATCCGCTCCTCCTCAGCCATCCTCCAGGACTTCGCGGATATCTTCTCTTAGAAGCAGGCCGAGACTCTTCCGCCACATCGCCCCTACGACTTTCCCATTGATCTCCAACCTGGGACTAGCCCTCCCCGGGGCAGGGTCTACCCGCTGTCCGTGCCCGAGACCCAGACACTGTTGGCCTACATCCAAGATACTTTGCAAATGGGCTTTATCCGTAAGTCCTCTTCTCCCGCCGGAGCCGTTTTTTTCTTCATTCAGAAGAAGGATGGTTCTCTCCACCCATGCATCGACTACCGGAGTCTTAACAAGATTACCATGAAGAACTGGTACTCTTTACCTTTAATCTCGGAACTCTTCGACCGAGTCCGAGGAGCCAAGGTCTTTTCTAAGTTGGACTTGCGAGGGACGTACAACCTCATCAGGATTTGTGAGGGAGATGAATGGAAAACGGCTTTCAACACCCGAGATGGCCACTTTGAACACCTAGAGATGCCCTTCGGCCTATGTAATCCCCCAGGGGTCTTTAAAGATTCGTAAATGATATCTTCAGGACCTTCGTATACTTGTGCCCGTATACCGGACGATATCTTGATATTTTCTTGTCCCCGGGACCCATGGGTACGGGGCCATTTTTCTGAAACGTCACGTGTATAACTGTATGCTAAGTTAGAGAAATGCTTATTCCATCAATCCAGCCTGCCCTTGCTCGGATATATTGTCTCTGACCGGGGCCTGCAATTGGATCCAGCCAAGTTGTTAGCGGTTCTGCAATGGCCACGACCAGTTGGCCTTTGGGCCATACAACATTTCCTGGGATTCGCCAATTATTATCAGCAGTTCATCCCCCACTTTTCTACGTTGGTGGCTCTGGTTGTAGCTCTGACTAAGAAGAAGGCTAATCCGAGGTGTTGGCTATCGGCGGCTGAAAGAGCTTTCTCTGAATTAAAGGCGGCCTTTGCCTCTGAACCCATCTTGTCACGCCCTGACCCCGAGAAGCCGTTCTCGTTGGAGGTGGATGCCTCTTCTGTGGGTGCAGGGGCAGTTCTTACCTAGAAGGGTCCCAAGGGGAAGAGGCTCACCTGTGGATTCTTCTCCAAGACTTTCTCGCCGGCTGAGAAGAATTATGCTATCGGGGATCGGGAGTTGCTCGCCATCAAGATGGCCCTGGAGGAATGGCACCACCTCCTGGAGGTAACCCGTCATCCCTTCGATGTATATACGGACCACAAGAACCTCCAGTACCTTCAGTCGCTCAGCGCCTTAATCCTCGTCAAGCCCGATGGTCCCTTTTCTTCTCACAATTCGACTTCCGGATTCACTTTCGTCCAGCAGAGAAGAACGTCAAGGCCGATGCTCTCTCCCGTGCTTCGGATGTCATTAGAGAGGAATCTCTGCCTCAACACATAATACCTCCTGAACGTTTGGTCCACGTGGCTCCGGTTCTCATCCAACGGGTTCCTCCAGGCAAGACGTATGTGCGGCCGTCTCTTCGGAGGAGAATCCTGAAATGGGGACATTGTTCTCTGCTGGCTGGGCATCCTGGAGCCCGGAGGTCGGATCAGTTGATCTCACAGTTCTTTTGGTGGCCGGGCTTGAACAAAGATATGAGGGAATTTGTGGAGACCTGTACTACTTGTGCCCGTGATAAGATACCTCGCCACAGTCCGTCTGGCCTGCTGCAACCCTTGCCGACTCCCTGTATACCGTGGACTCATGTGGCGATGGACTTCATCACCGGCCTTCCTCCCTCCTCGGGTAACACCGTGATTTGGGTTGTTACGGATCGATTTTCTAAGATGTCACACTTTGTCCCCTTGCCTGGGTTACCATCTGCCCTCCATCACTCCACCCTCATCTTCTTGCATATTTTCCACCTGCATGGCCTGCCACAGCACACCGTCTCAGACCGCTGAGTCCAGTTTGTGTCGAAGTTTTGGCGTGCACTCTGCTCCCGGTTACGGGTGAAGTTATATTTCTCTTCAGCATACCACCCGCAGTCTAACGGCCAAGTGGAGAGAGCCAATCAGGTCCTGGGCAGCAATTTGTGCCATTTTGTCATGGCTCACCAGGATGATTGGTTCAGCTTACTACCTTGGGCCGAGTTCTCATATAATTCGCTGGACTCAGTATCTTCGGGCACTTCTCCCTTCTTTGTGGTCTATGGACGGCATCCCCGCCCACCACTCCCTTTGTCCTCTTAATCCAAGGTCCCGGTGGTGGATGCCATGTTTCGGGATATGACAACTATTTGGGAGCATACTTGTCAATCTCTACAGTGCGCAGCAGTCCACATGAAAGCCCAGGCGGACAAGAAGAGGAGACCCGCTACGACCTTTGCTCCAGGGGACAAGGTGTGGCTATCTGCCAAATATGTCCGGTTGAAGATACCCAGCTGCAAACTAGGTCCACACTTCCTGGGGCCCTTTGAGTTGTTAAAGTGCATTAATCCTGTGGCCTACAAGCTCCAGCTCCCACCCACTATGCGGATACCGAATTCTTTCCATGTCTCCTTGCTGAACCCCGTCGTGCTGAACCGTTTTTCCCGGAGAGTCACCCCCCCCCCCCTCTCCTGAAGCAGTAGCCTCCAATTTGTGTGCTATTACGGCGATCTTCGCCATGAAGTCTCGCAGAGGAAGCCAACATTTTCTTGTTGTCTGGGAAGGATTCGGGCCAGAAGAGAGATCTTGGGAGAACATTTTGGACCGTGACCTGGTGCTGAGGTTCCTCCGGTACAGGAGGAGGGGGAGGCCTAAGGGGGGGTACTGTTACAAGTGGTCCCAAAGCTCCCCGGTCGGGCTGCGGGTGCATTCGGGTCCCTGCTCTTAAATTTAAAGGGCTAGCGTGTCGGCAATTGATTGATTGCCGGTCGCAGACCCTATATAAGGTGTCCACATCCGTCCTCGCCAGATCTTCAGTGCCACTAGCCTGTTGAGAAAGCGTTCCCAGTGCGTTCCTGTCTAGTCCATGTGTCCTGAACTTTTGCTGCATTCCTGACCACCAATCTACACCGCCTGCCCTGACCTGTTGTCCTGACCTTGACTACGAGCTCGCCTTACAATTCGGTACCTCGCTCTGCCTCGGCTGCCACCGCAAGCTAGTCGCGCCAGGGGTAGTGACCTGGTAGGACTCTGGTGAAGACTGGGACCTACTTAGACCCCGCTCCCTGGCGTGGCCACTACCACCGATTGCGGTGGTCCAGAGGATCCACTATCGGTGTCGTTGCAAGGAGATTTGAAGACGGTGCATTATACAATCACTGGACCCCCAAAACTGCAAAAATAAACTTTTGGGAGCTCACTAAAATTTGCACCAAGCAACCACTATTTGAAATACATTTCTTTCTATAGAAGATTTGTTAACAGTGTCTTATGCAATAGCTGTACCCCAAAACTGCAAAATTGAAGTTATGGGCACTCAATAACATTTTCACCAAGTAACTACTATTTGAAATAGATTTCATTCTATAGGAAATTTGTTATCAGTATCCTATGCAAAAGCTGTACCGCCAAAACTGCAAAAATAAACTTTTGGGCACTCAATAAAATTTTCAACACGCAACCACAATTTGAAACAGATTTATTTTTATAGAAGATTTAGTGACTATGTCTTATGCAACAGCTGTACCCCCAAGACTGAAAAAAAGAAATTTTGGACACTCAATAAAATTTTCATCAAGCAACCACTATTTGAAATAGATGTTTTGCTATTGGAGATTTGTAAATGGTGTCTGATGCAATAGCTGTACCCCAAAACTGCAAAAATGAACTTTTGGGCACACACAATTTTTTTCACAAAGCAATCACTATTTGAAATACATTTCTTCCTATAGAAGATTTGTTAACGGAATCTTATGCAGTAGCTTTACCCCCAAAACTACAAAAATGAAGTTTTGGGCTTCAAAGAAAATGTGCACCTAGCAACCAATTTTAAAAATAGATTTCTTTCTATAGGACATTTGTTAACCATATCCTGTGCAAAAGCTGTACCCCCAAAAATGCGCAAATGAACGTTTGGGCACTAAATAAAATTTGCACCAAGCAACCACTATTTGAACTAGATTTCTTTCTAATGAAGATTTGTTAACCCCTTACCACCATAGCCAGTTTTGGCCTCTCTGACAGAGCCCCATCTTTGAGATCTGGCATGTGTCACTTTATGTGAGAATAACTTTTTGACACTTAAACCTATCCATATGATTCAGAGATTGTTTTGTGTCACTTTGTGCTTTAAGATATTAAGAAATTTTGGTCCAAAAATTCCTTGTTTATTTGTGAAAAATATCAAAGTATCGTGAAATTTTTTAAAAATTTACAATTTTCAAACTTCAAAAATTTCTGTGTGTAAGACAGATAGTTTTTCCACTCAAAATAGTTTATAACTAGCATCTACCATATGTCTACTGTAGGTTGGCATAATTTTTTTAATTGTCTTTTTTTACAACATTAGGGTGCTTAGAAATTTAGTAGTAATTTTCAAATTTTCAAGAAAATTTGCAATATACATTTTTTAGGGACCAGTCCAGCTCTGACGTCACATTGATTGGCCTGTATGTTAGGTACCCCATAAAGGACTTCATCTAAGAAACTACACCCCTTAAAGCATTCAAAACAGCATTTAGGAAGTTTATTAACCCATTAGGAGTTTCACAGAAATTAAAGCAAAGTGGTGGAGAAATTTCAAAATTTCACTTTTTTTGCAAATTTTCAAAATTTTTCCATTATTCACAAGAACTTGGTAGATGTTATTAGGGAAATGCAACTTAATATTGATTCCCCAGATTCTGCTGTTTTCAGAGATATCCCATATGTGGCCCTGGTGCGCTATTTGGCTCAACCACAAGCCCCAGCATAGGAAGAGCACCTACCAGACTTTGGGGTCTCATTTTCATTACGATTTTATTTAGGCTCCATTTCAGGTTTGTGGACATCCTAAGGTGCTAAAACTTAATAGACACCCCTAAAAAGACCCCATATTGGAAACTACATCCCTTAAGGAATATATTCAGAGGTGTAGTGAGCATATAGACCCCACAGGTGTTTCTCAAATTTTTCTAGCGTTAGGCTGTGAAAATGTAAAAAAAAAATTTTTCCAATAATCTGCAATTTTAGCTAAAAATGTTTAATTTTTAAAGGAATCCTGGAAGAAAAGCTCCCCAAATTTTGATACGCAATTTCTTCCAAGTTCGGCAGTATCCTACATGTGGGTATAAACTGCTGTTTGGGCACATGTGAGGGCATATAAGAGAGGGAGTGTTATTTCGCTTTTGGAATGTCGATTTGGTGGGGCCATGTCGCATTTGCAAAGTCCCCAAAGTACCAGAACAGATGAAACCTTCCAGAAGTTACCCCATTTTGGATTCAACACCCCTCCGGGATCTCATCTAGGGGTGTGTTGTGTGTTTTGGGCGCACAGGTGTTACATAGTTTTTTTAGCATTGGGCCATGAATATGGTGGGGAAAAAACTCAGTTCCGCCATTGTTTTTTAGGCTTCAATTTTACAGTGTTCGCTGTGCACTGTAAGTGAGTGGATAACTTGCGGGTCAGTACAGTTGCAATATCAATTTTATATAGTTTTTTATGTTTTATTACTTTTAGACAATAGAAAAAGGTCTATAAAAAATTAGGTTTTTATGTTGTCCTATTCTGACAGCCATAACTTTTTCATTTTTCTGTACACGGAGCTGATTATGGCTTGTTTTTGTGAGATGGTTGACATTTTTATTAGTATCATTATGCGGCAAAAAACCCGCCTTGATCACTTTTTATTAAGGTTTTTGTGAGGCATTTTGAACAAAATAAAGCATTCCTGGTAGAGTTTTTTATTTTTATTTTTTAAAGCAGTCACAATGCGGTATAAATGACATGCTAGTTTTATTCAGCAGGTTGATACAATTACAGCGATACCCAATTTGTATCTTTTTTATGTTTTACTGCTTTTACACAATAAAAAACCTTTAATTCAAAAAAGAAAACACGCTTTTGCCATAGTCTGAGAACCAGAACTTTTTAATTTTACTGCAGGATGAGTTGACGTTTTTATTGCTATCATTTTTGGGGCGACAAGACTTTTTTATCAGTTTTAAATCCGTTTTTTGAAAGGCAGGGTGGAGAAAATACTGCAATCCGATTAGTGTTATTTATTTTTATTTTTAATAGCGCTCACCTGCAGTATCCTTGTCAAGTTATATTTACTCCCTGAGTCGATAATATTACTGCGATACCCAATTTATATAGTTTTTTTTATGTTGAAGCACTTAAAAAAAAAAGTGTTTTATTGTGTAAAACAATAGTTATGCATCGCTATCTTCTGATAGCCATAACATTTTTATTTTTCTGTATACAGAGCTGTGTAAGGGTTTTTTTTTTTTTTGCGGGATTAACTGACATTTTAATTGACACCACCAGTTTTTGATCACTTTTTATTCTGTTTTATGTGCTGTGCTGTTACCTCGTTCAATAGAGATGGGCGAATCGATTCTAACGAAATCTTCGGTTCTGCACGAAGCCAAAATTTAAGGTACTTCGGGAGAACGAATCGTCTTTTTTTTCTAAAATGGCCGTGAGCACATGGCGTGACATGAGGCAGAGAACTATGGGAGGAAGAAAGGAATACCCTCAATGACATGTGCACACATGAGGCCAATCAGCAACCAGCGGGCTTTTGTGATGTCACAGCCCTATAAATACGGACGCCATGTTAAATTCTCACACTTGTCAGTGTGTCTCCTGTCATAAGCATCTCTCTGCTGCAGCACTTTATTACACTCTTTACAAAACAAAGTCATTTTTTGAGCGACTGGGGTGAAAGACCTTCACAAGTGTGTGTCATATACACAATTGTTGCTGAACCAGGGTTATTATTTTGTTTTAGTTTATGGGGTATTCTCCCTAAAGTCCAGGTTGTGTGTTTTTCAGCCCCATATATGCCTCAATTCCATCTGGTTCACTGTGTAGGGTATTTTATACTCAGGGGTTGATTTAGCCTATTGTTTGTGGGGAAATTTGGATTAAAATACAGGGTGTGTGTATTTTTGCCCTATATATGCCTCAATTTAATCTGGTTCACTGTGTAGGGTATTTTATACCCAATGGTTAATTTAGGCTATTGTTTGTTGGCTAATTTGGGGTAAAATACAGGGTGTGTGTATTTTTTTGCCCCATGTGTGCCTAAATTCCATCTGTTTTTTCTGTAGGGTATTTTATACCCAAGGGTTAATTTATACTCTTGTTTGTCAGGTAATTTGGAGTAAAATACAGGGGTGTGCATTTTTTCCCCATATACGCCTAAATTCCATATGGTTTTTTTTTTTTTTCTGTAGGGTATTTCGTACCCAAGGGTTAATTAAGCCTCAATATACAATACAATTTTCTCCAAGCAACCTGTAAGGGCTGGGTAGTGGATCTGCCGGACCACCGCAAGCGATGGTAGTTAAGCCACGCCAGGGAACGGAATCTAAGTAGCCCCCGGTTTTCACCAGAGCCCCGCAAACGGGATGGCTTGCTGCGGCGTGAGGCTACCAGGTCTCCCCCCTGACGTGACTTGCTTGCGGTGGGAGCCGAGGTGCAGCGTGGTACCGAATCGTAGTCCGAGAATTTGTAGTCGTGGGCAGGCAGAAGGTCAGGACAGGCGGCAATGGTTCGAGGTCGTGACAGGGAGGAAGGTCGGGGCAGGCGGCAGAGGTTCGGAGTCGAGAAAAGTAGCAAGAGGTCTGGTACACGGAAAGGCGAGAATACACTTTTGGGGAAAGCTTTAGCTAAGGCACGAGGCAACATAGTCCAGCAAGGGTGTTTGTGGGACGTACCTTAAGTAGGGATGGGCCGGCATTAGCCAATTGACGGGGCGCTGGCCCTTTAAATCCTCGAGAACGAGCGCCGCGCGGCCTTAGGACAAGGGACGGCGCCTCGGCCGGTAGAGGACGCGGACGGCACAGGAGCGAGGTTAGGTGAGTCCCTGGCAGTTGCAGACCCCCGGCTCGTCCCGCGGCCAGCGGCGGCACCCGACCCTGGTGGGCACACGGGAGGGGGTCACGGGGGCGCCCGTGGCCCGCGGGCCGAGGAGCAGGGGGTGCCGTGACACAACCACTGTTTGAAATAGATTTCTTTCTTTTGGAGATTTGGTATTGATGTCTTATGCAATAGCTGGACCCCCAAAACAGCAAAAATGACGTTTTGGGCACTCAATAAAATTTTCACCAAGCAACCACTGTTTGAAATAGATTTCTTTCTATATGAGATTTGTTAACCGTATCTTATGCAATAGCTTTACCCCCAAAACTACAAAAAATTATGTTAATACATTTTTGGAACAACACAACTTCCAAAATGAAGCTAGACAATTCTGCACTGATACCCTATCCCGAAACCCACACAATAACTTTTTTTTTCAGAGACCAATTTTTTAAGCAATGCAAAGGCAACCCCCATGGGGTCAATATGGGAAACCCCCCCATGCCAACATTTTTTTTGGCCATATTTGAGCAAAACAAGTCTACCTCATCCCGCTTTTTAGATTAAAAGCCAAGATCCTTTGGGCAGATTTATTGACGATATCTTCTGTATTTGGACTGGTACACTTCCATCACTACTAGAATTCCATGAATATATCAACTCCGCCCTTCCCGGACTATAGTTCACCATTCACTATGACACTGACTGTCTAAATTTTCCCAATACCAAACATCATGTCCCGACACAGTGGGTAATTTTAAGCCTGACATGTATAAATAAAAACCACTGACCCCCAATATTTTTTTGCATTATCAGAGTAACCCTGCCCCCAAAAACTAAAAAATCACTACGCAAGGGGCCCCGTTTAAAAAGATTTCCAAAAAGAATTTTACAAAATCCAGACCTCCGTACAAATAGACTACAAGAAATGTCGAAACGCTTTAAAGAACGCGGATACCCTACACACCTGCTAAAGTATGACCCATCTAATACAGTGACGACTGACGAGCCAAAAGACTCCAATTCTAACCCACGTATTCCACTTATCCTCAAATACCACCCATTCATCCCTAAGGTCCAACAAATCATCCGTAAACATTGGACCATACTATCACGATCATACCCACAAATCAAGGAATTCCAGAACCCGCCCCTTCACTGCCATAAAAGGGATAAAAAATCTTAGAGACCATTTGGTTAGGGCAGATCTTGGCTCTTCTCGCACTGTGACTCGACAAATGACCTCATCTACCCCCAAACGAGGCACTTTTCCATGCCTCGGTTGTGCGCAGTGCTCCTCTGTCATCAAAGGGAGTCACTTTACCCATCCACATACCGGACATGAATTTCCAATTAAGGGCTTTTTCACCTGTAGGTCCAATTTCGTTGTATACCTTTTGAAGTGCACGTATGTAGGTCAGACGACCCAGGCGGTGAAAGACCGCGTATCCAAACACAAGTCGACTATTAGGTGTAAGGAGACCCTTCTACCCATCCCGGCACATTTTCTTGAATCCAAACATCTTCCGGCACAACTTAGATTCCAAGTAATAGAACAAGTTCCCCTGCCACGCCGGGGTGATAATTGTGTCGCACTCCTTTTTGCGCATGCGCAATTGTGCTTGCCCTCACTGCCCTTACACATGCACTTCCCGTTTCTTCTGCGCAGCTGTGGACCTCCCGCGCATGCGCAGATGGGTATATATTGCCCGCTCGCATTGCGGGAGACGCTGGCGGCATTCACCTCATTTCCAGATGTCAGGTCCTACTTCTCCTGTTTCCAGGTACAGTCTCTATTCCCTCCTCTGTGTACCTATATCTTTATTATAGTCTACTGACCTTGCGCCCTTACCATCCTCCCTATATAGAACACCTGTACCCAGGGCACTGTGCCCTTAAAACTTCCATAGTACTTCAGCAACTCCTATTGGTAAGCAAGTGGTCGCTTTCTCCCCCTTATTCTGACCCTTTACCCTTACTATTATTTGTCCCCTGTACTCACACTATATGTTCCTCTTCTAGCTGGCACCTTCAACATTGTTACTCACATATACCTTGGCATATGATATTCCTTTTAGTCCCATCTCAACTGACTCTAGGTAAGATCTCATCTTGTTTACCTATATTTTGATAACTTTCTTATTTCTCATATAATATCCCCCTAACTGCTCTCCTCAACCCACTCATCTCTCAACCCCCTCCTGTCTCTCTCCCACCCCTCCTCCTTTTCTCTATATCTTCTCTTTCCCCTTTCTTTGTGCCTTCTTGTGCTTCTCCTCTCTCCTTTATATAGCTACAGTACACTGTTTTCATCATATTATTTCTCTATTCCTCACAGATGTTCTTGATAAAGGCCATATAAAGCCGAAACGTCGATACCCTGTGACATCTGGATACTATAGATTCATACAAGTATTCTATGTGAAAGCATTTATTGAGTATATGTAGCTATACACCTTATTCTGGCACTCTGTTTGATCCCAATTGTATGTTTGTAAATAAACTTAATTTATCACAAAGCAAATCATGATTGTGTGCAGTGGATTTATCCTATATAGTTAAAAAGAACAAGGCTGCTTCTATGCAAAAAGCAGACTCTTATACAACCCCTTTAATAGAGTGCTACTATACTGGTTTAAATATTTGTAACTGTGTTTTTATGTCATTGACCTGTTGATGATTTAGCATTTATATACTTTTTGTTAGGTACAGCTACCTAGTAATTAATTATGTACATATAAAATATAGAATATAACTATGATTGACGGCAAATATTCCATTGCTATTTTCTCTAATAATAGACAAGTATATGAATCATATGTTTTTCTTTAGCAGCAATGAGAATATTCTGGCAAAACTTCCTTTTCATTAAAGTATCTTGAAAAAATACATCAGGTTTTATAAACCATCTAGTAAAGATATAATAAAAGTTATTGCAGGACATGAAATGTATATATTTTTATTATATTTGTTATCTGGTGCTTGATATAAACCACCTCAGCATTTTTTTTTTACATTTCAGATTTTGTTTACTTACCTGACGTGGAAGAGATGAGGATAATATTAGGTAATCCCCTTGGCTTTTAGTTGGAATAGTTTCTTGCTCTAGTACTCAAGTATCTCCATAAGAAAGATGCATGAATGCATGTTTCCTTTGTAGAATTTAAAATACAATAATAAAAGACAGAATTCTTAAAAACCTTTATGTTTACTCATGCAAAGTTTCACATAATTGGCTGAGCTACAGTAACACTTAAAATAGAAGGCTGATGACAGAAAAAGTGTATACTGTCCATTTAGCCTGCCCTTATGATATTTTCTTTGTATTCCTACCCTAGGATAAATACATGTTTATCCTAAGCATACTAATATTCACATAGTATTAGTTTTCCAACCACTTCTGCTAAAAGTTTCATGCAGCTATTTTTCCAGTATGGTAACATTTTCTGATATTACCTCTGAATTACCACCTATAACACCACAAGGCTCAGTAAGTCAGATGTGACTTGAGGAACACAACATCAAAGAGATGACACTGGAGCCCTAGCTCTTTTTTCTTGGACTTAGTTGAATATATTAAAATTATAGTGGAACATTCCTGGCTTGAAAGCCTCCACACAGTCTTTGTGGTACCGGTCACTAATGAGGAAATTACCCCTTTTAAGCTGCATCAAGCCAAGGCAGTACCTTGCTCTGCACTGGTGAGGGGTGAGCACCCCAAAATATCTGTGTGTAAATAGGTATCAGTTTAATCTTCCAGTCAGATTTTACAGCTCAATAAAACAAATTGAGGACCACTGCATAAAATAGGTAGTCCTGGAGTGCTAGCTTTTTGCCCTTGAGCTTATTTGTTAATATTTATTTTTGTGTGGAATAAGTCTCTGCCATACCGCATTTAATATTCCTCCAGCTAATTTCAGTTTACTCCCTTGTACTTATGTTTAGCTTCTTATTAAAACGCTTCCCTCTTAACTTTTTTTTAAGCCGTTCACATATTTAAAGGTTTTGATCATGTTTGCCCTTTCCCTTGTTTTTCCTGGGCTTTACAAATTAAGTTCTTTAAATCTCTCCTGAAAGTTTTGTTCTTGAGACCTCTAACCATTTTTGTAACCCTTCTTTGAATCATTTTTATTTTGTCAATATCTTTTAAACCTGGGGTCTCACAACTGAATATAATATTTCAGATTTGGTCTCACTACAGCAGGATCACAAATTTCCTTTTCCTTTAATCCAACAAATTATAGTACATCCAAAACATGCATATGACATATTACTCCTTACTCCCTCCCCCTTTATTTTGTGAAAGGCCTATTCTGGGCCTTGCCTGCCTCCTATTCGGGGCCTTGCCTGCCTACTTACCGGGTAATATGATTCTAAGGGGCACAAGCCATAACAGTAGTGCAATCTCCAGGGACTTAGCCCTCTATTCCCCTCCAACACTTTGCCGCTAAGCTATGGTCTGTACCCACTCTCCCACCCTTGGGAAGTTTGCACTGAGGTGGAAATAGGTAAAGAGATGCTGGAAAAGTGAGAATTCTAAGATATTTGTGTGTAAATTCTGCAGGGACGAGTTGAGGCTGGGAGAAATCGTCATGGCGTTCTGGACTGGATGGAGAAGAGAAGGGAAAAAGAAAAACTCGAGAAAGGAGAATGACTCATCAGATATGATGTCTTCTGTGAGTCACTGGATGTCAGGGGTTATTTTGCTTCTGTATTGCATCAAAGCTGTAGTCACTGTCATGTAATGACAGCTGATGTATGACCACTCTGTGGTTTCTATATGGCGGTGTTGTAGGTTATATTGACACTTGTATAGTGGCAGTGTACATTTGTCCCATATTGTAAAAGTGAGTGCACACCTGTCCCTGATCCAGTGATTACGGGGTTTATTTTTATGATTGTGTTTATAGTGTTGTTTATTTTAGAAAGTATCAAAGGTGCATGACCAAGGGAAAACTTGGAGATGGATATTGTATGTAGGCTGGTGGGGGTAGAGGGGATATGGATGGAGGCACTTATTCTATCTATGATATGTTAGACTGTGACAAATGTGACTCACATGGTATTGCATACTGCACCATACAGTTCTGTTTCGCACATTGTATTATAGGGAAAAATTTGCTGCAATTATATAAAAAGGGGCCCAAAAAAATTTTAACGGGAAAATTTTTCATGTACAATACTTAGGGGGGACCCAAAAATTTAACCCCCCTGGGGGCCCCAGGCCCCCCAGTCTGACTCTGGTTACAATCATGTAGTGAAGTGTGTGAGTTCTTAAAGAGCTCAGCTCAGTTATCTGTGTGCCCCTGTACATGATATTTAGAGATTCGCTGGTGACTGGTACAACACCAGAACGGGCCAAAAGGGAAAATGATTTTCCCATTTTCAAAAAGGCCCCAGGCTTGGCTAGGTAATTATCAACCCATAAGTTTAACATCATTTGGGAAAACTTTTTGAGGGGCTCATAAGGACTATAGACGGGAGGAATTGTAGCTAAAAACTTTTTAATGTTTTCTGCATTGTTTTACAAAGGACAAATTTGTCAACCAACCTGAAAATCTTTTTATGAAGGTGAGTAAACCGGATATGGGGGAGCTGTGAAAATATGTTTTTAACTTTGCAAAGACGTTTTGGACATGTCCCTCATAAAATTTTTAAAGGAAATTTAAAAAGTATTGGGGACAAAAAACAGTGTTAATTGGATTAAAAATGGGCAAACACAGAGAGAGGTGGTAAATGATTTCCCCCTGAAAGTCCCCATTTTTAAATGGGGTTTCCCCCAAAACTCATACGGGTCCTCTTTTATTCAATGGATTTATTAATATAATGAAGGGGATTATTTTTCACGTTTCTATTTTTTTCAGATGCCATCAAAATGTTTTGTAGAAAAATCTATGGGAAAATTTTTGAAAGTACAAGTAGACCTGGACACACTGATGTTTGGGGAATCCACTTGGAAATAGGTTCAAGTGGGTAAAAAGTAAGGTTCTGCATCTTTTAAAAAAATCTAGGGATTCTTGTAGAACAAACTACAAACAGCATGCATGTCAATCACTGCCTCTAAGGCAATAGGATATTTCCGTGTATTAAAAAAGATATGGGCTCGTGGGGGAAGGATGCAATATTACCACGAAAAAGCATTGTGCGGCCTCACTGGAATATGCTGTTCATTCTGCTCCATTTAAAAAAGGGTGTATGTACTGAAGAAATGCAAAACGAACAACCAACTAATAAGGGGAAAAGGAGCATTTATTTAGAGAATTGGTTAAAAGAATTAAAAATTTTTTATCGAGAAAAACGCTTCGGGAATAGTTTAATTTAATAAATAATATAAATGTCCCCACAAATGTATGGGGAAAA